>JANAVB010020905.1:0-28515 GCA_029216955.1 Iris pallida | reverse complement strand
GTTGAGGAAAGCAAACTCACCCTCGAAGGTGAAAGATTGGTCGGGGGAGATAAACTATGCGTGGCCAGTACGTTTAACGATAGCGCGAATCAGAACCAGCGTCGATCATCTCTTTCAGAGTTTCGATCGGCACTGTACAATTTCTCAAATGCATGACCTCTATTATAGTGTTGGCGTGCACACTTTATTCATTCAGAGTGTACAGTAATAAAATACTTGTCAAATAGCGCATTGTCTTGATACCTGCACCACATGTGCCATTTAAGAACAGCCATAGTGCATGTACAATTTAGAATTGTCCTACTGCATGCGCAATTTAGAACCATCATATTACATGCACAATTTTTTAGAGAAAAACCCTGTGTAGAATTAAATTCGCTTGTTTCTTGCAATCTTTCATGACTCTTACTCTTGTTTCTTTTTGCCTTTTTGCAGCATCTATGGTGACACCAAAAGCTGAGGTCGCCGTCAAAGAGGATGTAGTATCTCTTTCCATCAAAAAGGAACCGGTAACCATTAAGGAGGAAATAACTCCTAAAATTGAAATCACTATCAAAGATGAGATAATTCCCAAAGTCGAAGTTGCTGTTAAGGAAGAGCCAGTACCGGAAGATAGTGGTATACGAAGCTCTACTCAGCTAGCTCCTGAAGACCTCAATCAGCTAGACCCTTCATATGTACAATGGTTGAGGGGATGGTACTTCCCTTATTAGGTACATCCTCGAGCAAATGAATAAAAGAATCTTGTCTTCAATGTTTCCTACTTTAATATAGCTTTTTATATGTTTTAAGATGTAGTTTGCTTTCATTTCTTTGCAAGTGTAATCCTCTTACTCCTTTTAAGGGAAAGAGAAAGAACCTTTATGTTTGCTTTTTTTTGTTGTAATGTTATCTTGGGATGTTATCAATGATGAGTCGTTGGCATAGATAGCAAAATTTAGAGGAAATGTGGATGTGAACTCGCCGATGCAGATAGCAAAATTCAGAGGTAATGTGGACATGAATTCATTGATGTAGATAATAGAATTCAGAGGTAATGTGGACGTGAATTTGCATATCTATTGATTATCGTTGAGCCAACTGGAACTCAAGAATGGGATATCTTTTAAAACAACTGGGTTTGAAAAGATGATGTTTGTTACAATGTAGTAGACGTTGTGGGTCAACGATGATAAGATCTAGACAGACTCCGCTGGGGATTCAAAGATTTTAAGTTTGTATAATATTTGTTAGAAAATACAATACACACTTTCAAATATGGTACTTCTTCAGAAATTTGTCATTGATAGAAATCATAGCAATTCGGCCATCCATCCCAGACAGTTGATAAGCTCCGTTAGAGAAAACTTTGCTTATAACGTAGGGACCCTCCCATTTTGGTTCGAAGTTGTTTTTGCTCATGTGTGACATAGTCATAGGACGTCTGACGGTAAGGACTAGCTCGCCTTTTTGAAATGCTCGTAGTTTGACTTTACGATTGAATGCTTTTGAGAGACGGGCTTGATATAGCTTGATATGTTGTTGAGCTAGTAGCGGTTTCTCGTCAAGTGCTTAAAGCTCCAAAAGTCGAAGACGATCATTATTTTCTATCTAGAGTTCGTTGGCAATGGCTATTCTCAGTGATGGAATCTAAATTTCCAATGCTAGGACAACTTCACATCCATACACCAAAGAAAAATGTGTACAAATGGTCAGATTGCATAGGGTAGTACGGTAGGCCCATAGACATTCTCCAAGCTTTTTGTTGCAGTTACGTTTATTGGTGGAAGTGAAATTCTTGAGAAGGTTGATGATCATTTTGTTGAATGCTTGCCAAACCGTTAGCTGCGGGATTGTAGGCTGTAGAAGCAACATTGTTGTTCCTATTGTCATTACAAAATCGAGTGAACTTTTGACTGATGAACTACAGTCCATTGTCGTGAATAATTCGTCGAGGAACACCGAATCTATAGATCATATAATATCTAATAAAGTTGATGACACGACTTGTCTTAACTTCAGCTAAGGGTATAGCTTTGGCCCATTTTGAGAAATAATCGGTTATAGCTAGGATAAACCGATGTCCTCGAGATGAAGGCAGATTAATAGGACCAATGACATCCATGCCCCAAGCTTCGAAGGGCCATGATGCTGCAGTCGGAAGCAGAAATTCTCAAGGTTGATGAACAAAATCTGTGTGGATTTGACATGCCCGGCCTTTCCTTAAATATTCAATACCATCTGACACCATAGATGGCCAACAGTATCCCATACATCGAGTTCGATCTTGTAGCTTAGGACCAGGCTAATGTGTACCATAGACACCGTTGTGAGCATCATATAGTATCTGCCGCACTTTGTCTCCTGTAAGACAGCGTAGAAGCATATCGTCAAATGATCGTCGATAGAGTTTTTTAGAGGTATAATTATAGCAAAACCAGAGCGATCGCTGACGAATTAGAGTTGCTTCTTTGGGATCTTCAGGTAGAATGTCATGTACCGCAAAGTCAATAAAAGGAGCTCTCCAGCCTTAACTTGTAGTGTAAACTTTGACTAAATTACTGGATTCTAAATGCAAATTATTTTCGATACAGAATATCTCCCTGTTGGTGATAACGATCATCTGTTGTCTTTTTACAGGGATCACTAATATAGCTACTAGATTAGCAAGTACATCAGCTTCTGTATTGCAAACTCGATGTACATGTTCAATGAAGAAGCCATTGAAATATGTAGCCAATTTGACTGTTGCTTCTTGATATGGGACGAGATCTTGATGTCGAACTTCATACATGCCTCTAACTTGATTGACAATCAGTTTAGAGTCTCCAAACACTTGAAGGTATTTGATATCCAATTTTGGCTAATTATAGACTGATAGAGCATTGTATTCAGCGACATTATTAGAGTACGGCTCATCCAGAGAATAATCTCTTTGAATGGCCAGTCCTTCTAGTGATACCAGAATGATTCCGACTCCAGCGATGATAGTGCCTTTGGGTCTGATTCTGGATGTACCATCGAAGAATAGATGCCAAGCAAGGATTCCTTCTGAAGTCATATTAGATTCCAGAGTTTTATCAGAAATTTTATCATAGAGTTTAGATGTCTCAGGGATCGATGAGCCAAGAAGTTGGCTAGGGCTTAACCTTTAACGGACTTTTGTGGGACATAAACCATAACATACTGTACCAGTAGTATGGCCCATGTAGCGAGTCTGGAATTGAGTGTACTGGGCTTCTTCATCAAGATTCAGAGAGGGTTGACCCTGGAGATGACATGAATGGTTTGGCCCGTGATATAATGTCATGTTTTCTGAACAGCGAACATCAGTGCTAAATATTCTTTTTCTACTGGGCTGTATCGATGTTCAACATCGATCATCATGCGACTAAGATAATAGATGACTTGTTCATGACCTTCCTTATTCTTCTGGGCTAGCAAGGAACCTAGAGAATGATCAATTGCTCGAACATATATCAAGAAGGGTATTCCTGTGACTGAAGGCACTAGGGCTGGAGGGTTCATCAAGTACCACTTTATGTCTTCAAATGCTTACTGGCATTCTTCGGTCCAAATGAAAGACACATTTTTATTAGTTGAGTTAACGGTCTATAGTGTCCAGAGAGATTTGACATGAACCTTCTGATGTATGCAAGCCGTCCCTGGAATCCTCGTACCTCTTTTAGGTTGCATGGAGGATGCATATCTTGAATGGCATTAACTTTCTCGGGGTCAACGTGTATACCCTTAGAGGTAATAACAAATTCGAGGAATTTGCCACTAGAGACTTCTAGGAATGACTTGATAGAATTTATCGTGAGTTGATGCTGGCACAATAGATCGAAGATAGTTCTTAAGTCTTGGATTTGATATTCCTTTAGACAATATTTTTGACAACAATATTGTCGACATAGAATTTGACTGTCTTCCATAAATGTTTGCATAAGGTGGTGCTCATGGCTCGCTGATAGGTTGCACCAGCGTTCTTGAGACCAAACGGCATGACTGTATAGCAGTAGACCCCTATAGGAGTATGGAAAGATGCATGTTTTCATCTTTGGGGTTCATCATGATCTGATTGTATCCAAAAAACCCATCCATAAAAGACATTCGCTCAAACCCGTAAGTGTTGTCGATCATGACATCAGTGATCAGAAGAGAAAACTCATCCTTAGGACAAGGATCATTAAGGTCTCTACAGTCGATGTAAGCTCGGACCTTTTATTTTTTTCATAACTAGGACAACATTAGCCACCCAGTCGGGATGTTATTCTTCTCTGATAAAGCCGCAAGTGATGATCTTCTTGACTTTAACTTCTATAGCGTCCATCATATCAAGTCAGAATCGACGCTGTTGTTGTTTTACTGGCCCAGCATTTGGCAGAATGTTAAGCTTATGGGTAGCGATCTGAGGATCTAATCCCGACATATCTTCATAGCTCCAGGCGAATACGTTAATGTATTCCCTAATAAGCTGAATCAGTTCTTGTTTATCCACTTTCGGAAGACTTTTGCTGATGAAGATTGGCCATGGAGAAGCTTCGTCTCTGACATCGACCTGCACCAATTGATCTTCGGTAGGTGGTTCGCGTTGCTCAAAGCGAAGTATCCACTTTTTGCCCAAGGATCATATTCAAGGGCTTCAGCAAAGTCATCGTCGTCTTCTGAGAACTCGGCGGTCACCATATTGGAAGATAAAAGTCATCCGATGGATGTAACTTATACTAGTGTCCGAATCCCGTGAGGAAGGGTCAGAAGAGTTAGATCGCTCTTCTTTGTTAGACTCAAAAGCGTATGGGGTCATGATCAACGAGGTATAGCCTAACCCATGCTTTGTTCTGTTGTAATATTGTATTAACTTTCCTTTTGGAGCAGATATACGAATAGGAGTTCGCCTTCGCCTACCATCATTGAGGCCAGTTTTGAAGTTATATCCCATCTTTTTTTGGAGGTATTTGTGGAATATGGTACTCATAGCTCGCTGGTATATTGCTTCTACATTCTTCAAACCAAAATGTATTACTGTATAACAGTAGATTCCTTTTGGAGATCGGAGTGAAGTGTGTTTTATCTTCGGAGAACATTTTGATCTGGTTGTAGCTTGAGAATCCATCCATAAAGGACATACGTTCAAAACCACAAGTATTGTCGTCATCATGTTAGTGATCGAGAGAGAAAACTCATTTTGGACAAGCCGAGTTGAGATCCATAAAGTATATGCAGACTCGAATCTTCTCGTTCTTCTTAGTGATAGGCACAATATTAGCCACCCAATCTGGGTATTGCTCCTCGTGAATGAAGCCACTTTCTATGAGTTTGTCAACTTCCTTCTCGATAGAATCCATGATGTTAGGACGGAAGCGTCATTGTGTTGTTTGAAAGGTTTAGCATCGGGCATGATGTTAAATCGGTGCATTACGACTTGCGTGTCTAAACCCGACATGTCTTCATAACTTCAAGCGAAGACATCAATGCATTCTCGGATAAGCTGTATCAGAGACTCTTTGTCTTCTCCTATCAAGCCTTTGCTAATAAAGATGGGCTTAGGTGAAGTCTTACCTCCTAGGTCTACTTGAACAACCTCATCTTTGGTGGAAGGATCTCGTTGTTCAAAACGTCATTCCTACTGGGATCCTAAGCATTGAGCCCAGGGTTCGTCTTCGAAAAGTTTGAGCATCTGGTCTTCATCCTCAACTCGGGGATCTGTAGAGACCTTATTGGCGGATAGTATCTTGTTGAAGGCTTGGCCAATACTGGTATCATAGTCCCAAATTAAGGAATTAGAGGAGAGAGAATACATCATGACTTCTGGCTCCGAGCTCTCTTGTCATGACCCGCATCCTAGAGTAAGGGCACGAGACGTGGGTACGTCCAGCCTACGCTACAGTGTCGATGGTGTAGAACGATGTCCTAGGTCAACATCTAACAATATATAAGGTTCCTGTACAGTATATACACTCCGAATGGAGGTGACATAGCAAATACAATCTCAATCACATCTAAGGTAGAATACGATAAAAGATAGATAGATAGAAATGAACAGAAATGAAATCCACAGAGATACAATCCAGATGAAAGTCTAAGTGTCTAAGATAATACATATCCAGATAACATCTCAAAATCTCAGTACAGTAATCCAGAATAAATACAATGAAAGACATCCTAGCCTAAGGGAGTGTCATCCACTGCTAAGGGATCTTGCTGTTGGTCTAGGTCACAACAGTCAACTAGGGTAGCCCCATAATAGGTTGGACAGAACGCCTCATCCTCGTCCTCTGTAATATTTTCAACAGGTCCAGTCAGGAAGAAGCGAGTACAGTACATCTCAATAAATCATAACAGGTTAGGAAATATAAACATGCTACAGAGTAAGATACTTGAAACTGGAAGAACAACATGATGTAGAATAGAGACCGTAAGTAAATAGATACAATATATATGAGAACTACCAGTGCTAGTGATTTAGAGTACAAGACAGTTATGTAAACCGCACGATGTTGTACACGAGTAATCTACAGAGGTTGTACACGAGTAATCTACTGGATTAAATAAATAATCGCTTCTAATCCTCCGCCCCAATCAATACACAAGGATCTTGCCAAGTTATGTTATTGCACACGAAGTATGGTTGTACACGATGATCATGTGAGCACATGAGTATACACAATTTCATACGATTTGTACACGAATAGCACGAATACAAGGAGTACATGATGCTCATGATAAAGTACACGAACATGAAATACCCGATGTATCCGCTAAGGGGATAACATCGCATGACAAGATCCATATAGTACTAATCCGTGTTACCAGTGTGTCAGCATCAAGTAAAGTAATCTAAAGCAGGAAATATACTCCTAAACAGGATATGAAATGATCAGAGAATGTACTCCCCTGGTACCCTGAGTATCTGAAAAGAATATACTGTCCGAGGAGTAGTGTTTGTCTCCTATAGAACAGTACAAGTCACTATATATCTAAAATAATAAAATAGACTTCGACAATGCATCTAAATGATGTTTGGGGTCAATCTAGGCCAAAGTCAACCCTTGGTCAACTCAAGTCAGCTTATTCTAGTCAAACTAGGTCAACTAGGTCAAGCCTAACCCAAACAAGTCTCACTAAGCCTAACCAGCCTATTTTAGCATACACACAATAACTAGGCTATACAAGCCAACAACACATATTCACTGGCATTCATGCCCTATACACAGGCTAGGAGCCATAGGCTATAGGCCATAGGCTAATCACACATTATGTATATTCCCACATATTTCACACATTAAAAATATATTAATTTATATAATAACTCACACAAACTCATATAGGCTACATTTTGGATATATCACATATAGATATATATATACACATAGAGTGATAGGGAGAGGGACCTGTGTTTGTGTCTATGTGTACATGTGTGTGTGTGTGACACACACATAGGAATTAGTGGACAGTAATGTAGAAGCATGGAAAAGACAAGGAAAGCCCATGTGGCTCAAAACAGAAGGAGCCTCATGCGGCTCATAGGTACTTCATGATCCCATGCGGTTCACAAAACAAAAGGAGTCTCATGCGGCTCATAGGTACTTCATGATCCCATACAGTTCACAAAACAGAAGGAGTCTCATGTGGCTTCAAAAGTTTTTCATGCGGCTCGGATGGCTCCACGCCACGTGGCCTCATGCTGTTCGATCCGACAACTGGACATAAAGCAGTAGCTTGATTAATTACTCTGACGGCAGACCTGACAATGACAGCTCTGACAATGACAGCTCTGACAAATGACAGCTCTGACATCAAAGTCGACATGATGACTCTGACATGATGGCGTGTTCCTAGGGAAATGAAGAAAATCTTGTTACAGTTAGCACGATCCACCGACCCCGAAGCCCCCTATGCGGCTGCCACGTTCATGCGGTTGCCATGCTCATGCAGCTGCCATGCTCATGCGGCTGCCACTCATATGTGGCCGCCACTCATATGTGGCCGCTACTCCTATGCGCCTGCCACTCCTATGCGGCTGCCACTCCTATGCGGCTGCCACCTTCATGCGGCTACCATCTTCATACGGTTTCCCACCCTCATGCGGTCACCATCTTCATGCGGCTGCTACCTTCATACAGCTAGGAATGTGGGGGCCACCCATATGCGGCTCACTTAGAGGCCGCACTTATGAGGCTCTGTCAGACGAGACACGTGGCGATCCTCATGACGGTTAAGACACGTGGCTGTCTTATTCCTTCGAAATTATGGCTGCTCGTAAATCATAACAACCAAATTTAGTACAATCATCATAATTACACAGATCAAATCAGATTTCTTGTAATTAAGCAAATTGAACACGTGACAGGAAATTCGAGCCTGTCATGACAAATTACGAAGATTCATTGCAATCAGCATTAATTACCTATACGGATTTGGCGCAATCAAGAATTAACTGCCCAGATGTAATACAATCAAGATTAATGGTCCAGATGATTGGTCGTCGACTTTTCAAGAGGGAATCTTCGCAAACCCTAATGATCATACCCCCTCCTCTATAAATAGCAAGGTGTCATTCCCTTGCAAACAGCTCTTGGAGCTCTGGAGACCCCGAAGGCTGGACACACAGAGAGAAAAAGGCACGTACAGAAGAGTCTCCCTACACGTTACAAGTGTATCTCTTCACCAGAGCCAAGGCTATGTCCGAGCGTCCAAGGAGTAAGACAGAGCTGCCGTCGCTTTTCCGAGCCTCTACCGTCACCTTCCAGAATCAAAAATAAACAATCGTACTTAGATTGTTGTACCTAGGTTTTCGTCCCTAGGCTTTCTTTATACGAGCGAGTTTGTATTGTGAGTCTAAGTTTAGTCCTCCTATATAATTGTTCTGTACTTTTACAATCAATGGCAAACACGATGGCGACTCTGCTGGGGACTAACTTCTCCACGGCTGAGGAGTTGGTGACGCAATCGGACGCAGCCAAACTTGGCTCCACTCAACAAATGTGTTCATCCGGTTCGACCAGCAGGCGTTTGAAGAAATGCTCTCCGACGGGAGCACTGGCCTGGTCCAGCGGCGAGCCCACACGAAGAAGGCCCGCAGGGAGTGGAGGCCCAAATCATTCGCTCCTCTCCAAGCTCTCGAAGGGGTACTCTCTGTTACCTCAGACGGCAAAAAAGACCCTCTTGCGGCCCCACTTTAGACCATAAAGGACTCTGCTGTCCCCAAGTCCGACAGAGGAAAATACTACGATACTGGACTTGCAGGAGCAAAGAGGAACTCTGTACGGTCTAAAAAGAAGCCGCATAGGGACGCCAGCCGCATGAAGACTCATGCAGCTACAGAAGCCAGCCGCATGCAGAAGACTCATATGGCTAGAACTCTCAGCCACATGAAGGAAGCTCATACGGCCACGACTGCTAGCCGTATGCAGACAGCCTGCACGGCCACCGCTCCTAGTCGCATACAGAAGGGTCAAGCGGCCACACATGCTACCCGCATGCAGACAGCCTGAACGGCTACTGCTCATAGCCGCATACAGAAGGGTCATGCGGCCACACATGCTAGCCGTATGCAGACAGCCTGTACGGCCACCAATCTCAGCCGCATACCATCTGCTCCATGCGGCTCACGGTCCGTATTTGATCGTCTCTCATGCGGTTCTGACTCTAGATGCTTCCAAGAGAATGCGCCAGACTCTGTGCGGCACCATTTGGACTCCTCTTACTATGCACCCTCGGGTGTTAGAACAAGGAAGTCGAGGACAGCACGGGCTCGGCGAGCTCAGTCAGCTGTCCCAACCTATGACTATCCGAGCCCTCTACTCACTGTTATGCAGGCCTCCGATGGAAAGTTGTACCGAACCACTCGAGTCCAGCCCCCAGCGGCAAACGGACAGAGTGGTTACCAAAAGTCTTCCAACAATCAGGGAGCAAACATGGTGCCAATACACTCGGATGCTCGGGTTTCTCGGGCCCACAAATCGGGTGTAAAGGTTGCTCGAGACGTACCTGACTTGTGCGACGTGATCCTTCACAAGCGCAAAGAAAGAGAAGAAGCCTCGGTGTGCAGAAAGTCCTTCCCTGGACATCATTGCACTCAAGTCATTGTCAACTGCTGCTGCAGCAAGGCGACCACACAAGAGGAGCGGCGATCCGTCTTCCAATGACTGCAACACCCAAGCTCGGAAGACGAGGCGCTTCTTGTCGCCTCCTGCAATTCTGCTTACAAGATCCCTAGTAGCGGGAGAGGAAAAAAAACAAACGTCTCCAGCCCTAAAATCTTAACCAAGAAACTCTCTTCCAAACGGTTGTCCACGACTGCCACAGGAGGAGTTTTCCAAGGTACTTGCTCAAAAATGAAATCTACCACGCTTGGAGAATCGTCATCCACATCTCTGGGAGTTGCTGGAGTAGGTGGTAGCACTCCTCCAAACATCCATGACAACACGGTGTTCCAAGAAGATAATCAAGAGGAAATGACTTCCCCAACAGATGTTGCAGGTTCCGACGTCCCGAGGACGTTCCCGACTCTCAAGACGAGGCAAGCTCTGAAGCTGGGGGTACCACTCCTTCTGAGTCCGAACCAGAGGAGAACATTCCCACATGCCCTGACGACTTCTCTGTAAAAGGGTATGACTCAGAGGGCGCGTCCTCCACCGTCCCTTCCATCCCTCCTCATGTGAAGACGTTGTTCATGACAGACAGCAACCAAGATGGTTCCAGTGATCGCCAACGCATCGACACTTTGGAGGCCATATTGCACGCCTTGGTCAAGTCTGTGGACGAGATCAAAGCGGCCCTTCCAACTCTGTAAGGGAGGACGCCTGGCCAAACAAGCTTGGGTCCTGCGGTCAATGCGGACTCAAACTCCGCGACACCAAACCCGGGCGACAATCCTTCGACAACATCGGATCCCACTACTGCAGACGAGGCCAGGAGGCAAGAAGAGAAGTCCATGAGCTTCGGGCCATGTTCCACGCCCGAAAAACTGCCAGGACCTCAGGATACGACAACCGTATCCTATTGCATGGAGAGATGTGCCCTTCCCACAAAGATATAAACCCTTCAACATCAATCCGTATGATGGGAAGACATCTGCAAGCAGGTACATCACCTACTTCGAAGTCACAACCGACCATCTGCCTCATGACGATGCCATTCTCACACGGCTATTCATTGGAGCGTTGAAAGGGGTCATTTTTGACTGGTACCACAACTTGTCGGACAACTGCATCCATTCCTTCGTCGGCTTCAAGTGTATGTTCCTAGAGAGGTTCTACGAAGTAGGACAAGACATGACGATGTCCACCCTTATGGACGTTGTCCAGGGAGAAAAGGAGCTGACAAGGAACTATATCGAACTGTTTCGTCAAACCGCGATGAAGTTGCCTTCCGGTAACCCTGATTCCTCCTTAATTAAAATTTGCCAAAAGAGGCTGCTCCCCACAATCAGCCTTTGGATGGGCGAAAGTCAGTTTAAGGATTGGAAGACTTTCATTATCAGTGTCACTAGCACAGAAGAGAAGTTAAAGAAAGCTCGCCAACTGGGATTGCACGTCTCGAAAGGAGAGGATAAGGGCAAGTGCCCTAACACCAACAACAACAATGGTGGTAACCCCTCCAACGATCGAGACAACAAGGGGAAACAAGCTATGGTGGCCGACACAGCTCCGAAGTCTAAACCGAAGTCGACAAAGAAGCAGTGGCCTCAGATGACCTATTTCTTCGAAGACGGCCATGTTAAGCCCATCTTGGATATGCTCATACTAGGAGGTCGAATCCAGCTCCCTCCTCCAAGACGTGAACCCCATCCTCCAGAGATGGAAGGCCCCAAGTACTGCCACTATCATCGCTATGTCCATCATGCTACACAAGACTGCTACCAACTGAAGCGATACATCCAGCATCTCATCGATTCTAAGACCTTGGCCATTGATTTGAAGAGGTAACCGTAGCAGCCAACATGGTGTCAAAACAATTTGGCCGCTTTCCTCCGACAAAGACTCAAGATGGAGTAGTGCCCGTCCCCAGGACAAGAATGGAAGTCGCTAACCTTCTATCTCCCCGAGACCAGGCTGTTGGTCTAGTGCCCCTTACCACGTCATGAGGGAGGGTCATGTGGGTCCACCCGAACCTGGTACCGGAAGTAACTCAGTCCGCACCACCCGCTTCTGTAACACCCAGTTTTACATATAAGGGTATTTTTGATATTTTTGGGGTAATTTAAATTTATTAGAATTTATTTGAATTTATGGAAATTTTTAAGAATTATTTTGAAATTTTTGGACTAGATTGATTTTGACTAGTTTTGACCCTTGTAGACCAACCTAGGAGCTAACCCTAGTTAGTATGGACTTGGTTAGGTTTTATGACTCTAGTCTAACCTAGCCTAATCATTGGTTTGGTCATTAGACTCTAGTTAGCATTAGGATTTAAAAATTCATAAGTCATGGCTTATGATTTAGAGCCTTTAATAAATTAAATCAAACCATAGCCTTGTAGGTTGGCCCAAAGCCCAAAATAATTACCAAACCCTAATATCTAGGAAATGTTGGCCGGCCACCCTATCCTTATTGGGATTATCACCCTATAAATACCCTCCTAAAATTTAGGGTTGCCTCTTTCTTAGGAAAGCTCAAAGTTCAAAAGGTTTGTTTCCTATTGTATTTTAAACCCTAGAAGAATTCCATCCCTCTTCCTTTTTCATTCAAATCTTCTCCATTAGGTTCTAATATACCCACTCTTGCTGCTATTGAAGTTTCATTTCAGTTTGGCATTGTTTTGTAGGATTGGGACATCAAGGAGAAGAGCTATTGAAAAGGGGATTTTTCTTGAAAGTTCATCCATAGGTAACTTTCTCATTTCTCCATGAAATTTCAATTTTTTTTCATATTTAGGAAGCCCTAGGAGTCCCCTAAGTGTCTGCATTAGTTTTGTGTCGGGTTTCGAAAGTTTCGTGTCTATTTGGACACGTATCAGGGGTAGTCCCTAGGTGTTTGTCGAAATGCCACAAAGGGCATTTCGATTTTTTGTGCAAAGTTTTTAAATAGAAAATTAGGTTTTACTATTTCTTATGCTTTTCTGTTCAGAGTTGATCCCTGTGTCGTGTCGTGTCGAAATCGACGCGTGCACACACGGGTGCGCGCACGCGCGCTCGGGATTGGATACCCTGCTACTCGGGGTCCTTTTCTCCCTCTGTAGGACACGAGGACACGAACCACTTAACACGTGGCATGGGGCTATGACTGACATCCCGTGTGTTAAGTCCCATGTGTCCCCATGTCGTGTCGAGGGAGAAATCGATTGTGCACGTGTCGTGTACTGTGGGTTTTTAGTGTTCCTTAATAGGGGTTCCTGTGATTAATTGTTTTAATGCTTAAATTCTGTTTTATTTTGTTTAGACAGATCCAGTATGTATTAGTTAATCTATGATAATATTAGTTTCATGTTTAAGTCAATCTTTTATGTGAAGTTGGGTTTCGAATGATAGTGTAATAATCATGACTGATACCAACCAATTCCTGATATTGTTTTCCAATTTCTGAAGATTGAATTACCAGTTGCATTATGTTCTTCACTGAAAATCATCCCCCACATTTGTGTTGATCCACATTATTGAGGTTTATCATTTCAAATTTAGTTTTTGTTTGTGAATTGCCATTTTGACCATTGGATTGATTTGGGACTGGTATTATGGGTTTTTCGAATGAGTTATGGGTTTGGGTTTTGGAAAGCTCTGATACATTAGAGTGGTTTCCTGACTTTGGTTTCCTATTTTAGTTCTTAGATTAAACTTGAATTGATCCTCTAATTTCTGACATGAATTGATTTAGATAGAACCATTGAACTGAGAGTTCAATGTTATTTGGTTTGTTATGTATAGATACACTGTTAATTTAAAATCTGAGAATAGGTTTCATATTAAGTAATGTGGTTTTGGTTAAGTTTGATACTGAAATCAGTTCTATACCTGCGTTTACCCCTTTATTAGATTTTAATGTGGTTTCTACAGAACCTGGGTTCGAATTGGAGGAAAGAATGAAACCTGAAGTTGGGGCTAGGCATGGGTAGCCTACTGAAATCAGTATCTGAGCTTTGATTCCAGTTTTTATTCACCTAAAAATCTCTCCTTTTAACTGTCAAATGTTAGATTCATGTGTTAACTGATTTGTTTATGGCTAAACTTGAGATACATTTTCTGGGTTTCCTAATACCCTTCACTATTCCAGGTTTTGCCCAGGCCACTGTCTTTCCAGATTTTTACTTCATTTAGTTATACACACTCAGCTCACTCATGAATGTCTCACAGTTTCACACACACATTGTTATCACTCTACACACACCCTCACTCTTCATCACACACACAATCACATTCCTACCTAGTTCCAATTCAGTCACATGTTGTAGCCTACACACACACACACATGTCTTCTCTCTTCACACAATGCCCACACACTCTTGCACTCTTGCACTCTCTCACTCTCTACACTCACACATACACTTATGCTCTCCCTCTACTATATCATGATAGCCTAGTTATATATGTATTATGTAGATATGTGGATACATATATGTAGGTACCTTACATATGATAACATGTGAGATGAATATATATAGAGGTAATGTATATATATATATATGTATTTGGTGGTTGTGTATTTTGGGTATCTAGTCTAGATACCTACATGGGATGTATGGCTTACACAAGTGTATATGTATGTCATATATATATACAACTTGTGTATGTATTATTCATAGGTAAAATATATTCATGTGTTAAGAATAGGCCTAGGTAATGTGGTATAGCCTGGTGAGCCTAGATTGGGCTTGTACAGTTTATCTGGACCTAGTATAGCCTTGTTAGACTAGTATAGACTAGTTTGATCTATTTTAAACTTGGTTGACCTAGTTTGACATCTAAGGTTGACCAGAGTTGACCAAGAGCTGACTTTGGCCTAGATTGACCTAGAATCATATAGAATGCATAGTAGGACTTCATTATACCATTTTGGACTTGTTGTGACTTGTGCTGTTCTGATTAGGAGCCAGACACCACTCTTCGGACAGTATTTTCATATTGGACACTCAGATACCAGGCGACTACATTCTCTGATCATTTCATATCCTGCTTAGAATTATTTTCTGTATTAAATTACTTTACTTGTTACTGTCACGTTGGTCACACGGATTGGTACTATACAGATCCCTTCTTGAGATGTTATCCTTAGGGAGCATCGGGTACGACATGTTCTGTGCGTTTCACTTACATGACGTATCACTATGCTTCACAGGTTCTTTGATCACTTGTGACATATACCCTTATGATCACAGAGTCTCCTAGAATCTCTTATTTCATTTACTGGGTATCCTAGAATCTCATAGAATCCCTATTTTTTGGGACATCCATGTATCACCCTTCGGGGGCTTTGCATGGAATCATAACATAACTTGGTTGGATCCTTGTGTACTGATTGGGGGTACGGGGGAGTAGAAGTAGACATGTGAATAATACCCAAGTAGTATCTTATCAGAATCTCTTCCATAGTGTCTTATCAGAATCTCCTATGCCATTTACATGTCTATATTGTACTCTGACTTTCTAGCCACTGTTAGTCTCTATCTATAGTAGATATTTCTATTACAGCTTTCTCTCTCTGTTTACATACTGCATTTCTTTCAGTACCTGTATCTTACTTTACTGCATGATTATATTTTCTAACCTGTTATGAACTGTTGAGATGTACTGTGCTCGCTCCTGTCCTGACTGGACCTGTTGAAATATTACAGAGAAAGAGGAGGAGGCCTGCCTGGATACTTACTACGGGGCAGCCTTAGATGACACTTACGAGCTGGACCCTCAGGAGGACCCAGCTCTAGCTGAGGACATTACCCCCATTGCCTAGACTAGATTAGTTAGGCTTATCTTACTTTATGTAGTCTTGAAACATGTTTTAGCTAGACTTTATTCTGTTCTGAGTTGTATATATTCTTTCATTCTGTATCTGAGACCATGTACTTCTGGATATTTGCTGGGATTATCTTAGACTACTTTTTTATCTATTATTTTCCTTGAGTTCTATTTTATATCATGCTATCTCTTCCTTAGTTGTGATTGAGTTTATTACTGCTATGTCACCCCCATTCGGGGAGTATAAACTGTTTAGATATATATTGTTAGATGTATGTTGACCTAGGACAGTTGTTAGATGTATGTTTAGATATATATTGTTAGATATATGTTGACCTAGGACAGCGTTCTACCGTCGACACTGCGGCGTAGGCTGGACGTACCCACGTCTCGTGCCCTTACTCTAGGGTGCAAGTCGTGACACGTTTTTAGTGGTGGCCCATGCAGGTCGAGTTTATGTAGTGGTATTCGAACTAGAGTATCACTACAGCCTGCAGTAGGATCAGGATATTTTGAAGGTACTCAATCACATTAGGAAAAACTCCTTATCAGATCCCTTTTACCTAAATATGCTACTCGTTGTTTCCCTTGAATATAAACTGTTCTCCTTGAATTTTTGCTTCATTCTCAGAAATTATTTCTTGTTTTGATCTGTCTTCATGATGATTATGTAGACATGATCTCATCACTTCGGTTCGGGGATACTATCGATAGGCTGGCCACCTCTCGTCCTGTTCATCAGGGCCTCGAGACCGCAGTTTTTGTTGTACCGACTCAGGTTGGCGTTTCTGCTACATAGGAGCTGCACCTCTGAATGTACAGGGACTTTTCCCGTTATTCCCAATTTCTTTCAGCAGCAGCAGTTCATGCCGCATCAGCAGCAGACCGGGGGAAACTAGCAGGGGCGAGCTATCGTCGGGACAATTAAGGATGCACAAACCATTGGAGATCTTGCTGTAAGTTCCGTTCTTCTCAATTCCATTCCCGCAATTGCCTTTTATAACTACCTTGAAATTCGATTCCATATGTTCCTTGTTGATTGATTAATTTTGTTATGTTACTCGTTTGTTATGTTTGTTTATTTTTTCTTTCTGAGAAAATCATATGGGCTAGGTCACCTCAGTTATGAGATCTAGAATCTTCGATGGTCGTGTTAGTTGGCATAGTGAGGACATGTAGTCAGATTTTGGATGTATTTCTCGGGTATAGGAATTTAAGATTTTCGCCGTTGCATGCGGCAATGCAAAAATTTTAAATACCATGAACCTAAGGGTACGTACCTTAGTCAAGGACTCTGTGATTATCGTAGCCTTGCTCACTAGCATGACGAAGACTCTGGCAACATGATTTTGGACAGACGCATATGATTAACAGATTGTATTTTGAGAAGGTTTTAATCATCATACCCTTCTGTTGTTATGAATAACTTAGGAGTAGGAGTATGAGTAGGAGTAGCTTAGCTGTTATTATAACCTTGTGTAACTTCTTGCTATAAATTCTTCCTAATACAATGAATCAGTGATTTTGCTAGACCTTGACTTAGATTTGATATTATAACTCTGGTATCAAATGGTTCCTTCTTTTAAACAGATAAGCAGAACAAATTTTATCATTATTTTCTTCTTGTCATTAATTTTTGTATTATCTTAGAATATATAATATAGTGGACACAGATGCTTGCCTGACACGTATGCATGTTACACTTGATCACCAACCTATCTAAATGCATATTAATATGTTGATGTTAATTTTTCTAAATCCTAATGATTCTAATATAGGACAGTATCAGTGACTAGTTCTCTGTTTTCCAGATTAAATTCGTAAATTTAATTTAATTTTCATATTATTAGTTGTTGTTTATATTACTGCACATGTATGTTACATGCAGGATTTCAAGTCTTAAAGAAAATTGGTTGAGTTTTGTGTTAAATTTGTCAAACCTGATACTGTGTACATAATAACCCTTTAAGCCTGAATTCTAAGTGTTTAGTTCATTTTGCAGTTTTAAATTGTAATGTTTTGAGCCGTATACATTATTCTATGTAGGGATATAATGTTAGGTTTCATACTCTTGCATGTTAGGTTGTTGTTGTGGTAAACCATGAGTTGGTTTTGATGTTCGAATTCCCCAAAATTTTAAAAATTGAATACATGTTAACATTTTTACATTGCTTTTAAATGTGTAGTTCAATTTCATATCTAATATGTAATGTTGAGCTAAACTGATTGAACCCTTCATTTCAAGTTTTAACCCATGTACACTTGACACTCTACACTAATGTTCACAACTGCCATAAAAACCTAACCCCTCATCTCTATGTTATGTTCATATAGTTATATATATATATATATATATATATATATATATATATATATATATATATATATATTTTTTTTTTTTATATATATATATATATATATATATAGTTCTGTATACATGTTATAATGTATATAGATGCAATTAAAATCTCTACCTCTTTATACATATAAATATACATATGTATATATGGTTAGCCATGCATGTTATGAGTAAATAGCTTGTGCCTTGTAGACTGCTTAACCAATATGCCATGAATAGTGTAACTTGATAGCTATAGTTGAGACACAGATCCTCTTATGCATTTTCATGTATAATTCACACAAACCACATAACCTTTACATTATGTTAGCTTTTCCCTCTCTAATGCTATATATATAAATATATTGTGATTGGATTTCAATGCAATTGACTTTCATTCTTTAACTTCATTTTTTTTAATTTTCTTGAATAGTATTCCTTAATAGATAATTGGTGGTTACCTTTATTTTATTTTATAATAAGTACCAGCTTTCAGATAAGATAGTAGACTGCCTTACAGCCTTGATGATTATTGTTTTCTTTATCCTTTCCAGTATGGCACCTATGACCCGAGCCCGTCGCCTGAGAGCAGCTACAGCTACTGAGAGTGTGCTTCCACCTCCTACTGTTTAGAAGGTGGTGATCCCTCTATCTGATCAGGGGGTGGTGGCACCTTCTGCCTTTGAGGAGATGGTGGTAGCCTCGCCAGAGAGTCTTCCTTCATCTCTTGTCGTTCAGGAGAGAGCTGCAGATTTGCCTGAGACCGAGAGCCTTTCCCTACCCCTTAGGATGGTACTCCCTATTGTACCACCCGGAGATTTGTTACTTGACGCAGCCCAGTTGTTTGGATATTTTCAAGAGAGGCTGTTGGAGTCACAGAGAGTTCATGAGGAGGCTATAAGGGAGCAAATCCAGAGGTTGCTACGTCTGCTGGACTCTATGCTTCCAGGAGGAGAGCCTAGCTCCAAGAGGGCGAGGAACAGTACCCAGTCCTATCCAGAGTTTGAGGAGTACCCATTTATCCAGCCTATATCATCATACCCAGCCCAGTCTCCTGTCCAGCAGAGGCCAGCTGAGCCAGAGCCTAGCTGTGCCTACTGTAAGAAGTCTGGGCACAAGTGGAGCAACTGTAGAAAGAGACTAGGATTGTGCCTATTCTGTGGATCAGCTGCGCACTGGGTGCAGCATTGTCCGGATGCACCTACCAACCTGGGCCCTGCTTTCAGGAGGGAGTTCTAGTTCTCAGACCTAGCTGGAGGTGAGTTTTGACCTAACCTTAGTATCCCTTTTTGTGAATATTTGATGCATCCCTTGTTTGTATGTTTTGATACCATGTGATTGCCTGGTACTGTAGCAGGTTGGTGTAACTAGATGAGACCCCAGACTGATATTGCATGCCATGACCCTATAGGTTAAACTTTCTCATTGTATGATTGAATAGGTTCTGAGACTATGATTGCTGGGGGCTTAACCTAGAAGGAGTAGGAACATTTTAATTTCGAGGACGAAATTTTTATAAGGTGGGTAGGATTGTAACACCCAGTTTTCCATATTAGGGTATTTTTGATATTTTTGGGGTAATTTAAATTTATTAGAATTTATTTGAATTTATGGAAATTTTTAGGAATTATTTTGAAATTGTTTGGACTAGATTGATTTTGACTAGTTTTGACCCTTGTTGACCAACCTAGGAGCTAACCCTAGTTAGTATGGACTTGGTTAGGTTTTATGACTCTAGTCTAACCTAGCCTAATCATTGGTTTGGTCATTAGACTCTAGTTAGCATTAGGATTTAGAAAGTCATAAGTCATGGCTTATAATTTAGAGCCTTTAATAAATCAAATCAAACCATAGCCTTGTAGGTTGGCCCAAAGCCCAAAACAATTACCAAGCCCTAATCCCTAGGAAATGTTGGCCGGCCACCCTATCCTTATTGGGATTATCACCCTATAAATACCCTCCTAAAATTTAGGGTTGCCTCTTTCTTAGGAAAGCTCAAAGTTCAAGAAGGTTTGTTTCCTATTGTATTTTAATCCCTAGAATTCCATTCCTCTTCCTTTTTCATTCAAATCTTCTCCATTAGGTTCTAATATACCCACTCTTGCTACTATTGAAGTTTCATTTCATTTTGGCATTGTTTTATGGGATTGGGACATCAAAGAGAAGAGCTATTGAAAAGGGGATTTTTTTTGAAAGTTCATCCATAGGTAACTTTCTCATTTCTCCATGAAATTTCGATTTGTTTTCATATTTAGGAAGCCCTAGGAGTCCCCTAAGTGATGCATTAGTTTTGTGTCGGGTTTCGTAGTTTCGTGTCCATTTGGACACGTATCAGGGGTAGTCCCTAGGTGTTTGTCGAAATGCCACAAAGGGCATTTCGATTTCTTTTGTGCAAAGTTTTTAAATAGAAAATTAGGTTTTACTGTTGCTTATGCTTTTCTGTTCTTCTGAGTTGATCCCTGTGTCGTGTCGTGTCGAAATCGACGCGTGCACACACGGGTGCACGCGCGCGCGCTCGGGATTGGATCCCCTGCTACTCGGGGTACTTTTCTCCCTCTGTAGGACACGAGGACACAAAACACTTGACACGTGGCATGGGGCTATGACTGACATCCCGTGTGTCAAGTCCCATGTGTCCTCGTGTCATGTCGAGGGAGAAATTGATTGTGCACGTGTCGTGCACTGTGGGTTTTCAGTGTTCCTTAATAGGGGTTCCTGTGATTAATTGTTTTAATGCTTAAATTCTGTTTTAATTTGTTTAGACAGATCCAGTATGTGTTGGTTAATCTATGATAATATTAGGTTCATGTTTAAGTCCGTCTTTTATGTGAAGTTGGGTTTCGAATGATATTGTAATAATCATGACTGATACCAACCAATTCCTGATACTGTTTTCCAATTTCTGAAGATTGAATTACCTGTTGCATTATGTTCTTCACTGAAAATCATCCCCCACATTTGTGTTGATCCACATTGTTGAGGTTTATCATTTCAAATTTAGTTTTTTTGTGAATGGCCTTTTGACCATTGGATTGATTTGGGACTGGTATTATGGGTTTTTCGAATGAGTTATGGGTTTGGGTTTTGGAAAGCTCTGATACATTGGAGTAGTTTCCTGACTTTGGTTTCCTATTTTAGTTCTTAGTTTAAACTTGAATTGATCCTCTAATTTCTGACATGAATTGATTTAGATAGAACCATTGAACTGAGAGTTCAATGTTATTTGGTTTTGTTATGTATAGATACACTGTTAATTTAAAATCTGAGAATAGGTTTCATATTAAGTAATGTGGTTTTGGTTAAGTTTGATACTGAAATCAGTTCTATACCTGAGTTTACCCCTTCATTAGATTTCAATGTAGTTTCTACAGAACCTGGGTTCGAATTGGAGGGAAGAATAAAACCTGAAGTTGGGGCTAGGCATGGGTAGCCTACTGAAATCAGTATTTGAGCTTTGATTCCAGTTTTTATTAACCTGAAAATCTCTCCTTTTAACTGTCAACTGTTAGATTCATGTGTTAACTGATTTGTTTATGGCTGAACCTGAGATACATTTACTGGGTTTCCTAATACCCTTTACTATTCCAGGTTTTGCCCTGGCCACTGTCTTTCCAGATTTTTACTTCATTTAGTTATACACACTGAGCTCACTCATGAATGTCTCACAGTTTCACACACACATTGTTATCACTCTACACACACCCTCACTCTTCATCACACACACAATCACATTCCTACCTAGTTCCAATTCATGTCACATGTTGCAGCCTACACACACACGCACATGTCTTCTCTCTTCACACAATTCCCACACACTCTTGCACTCTTGTACTCTCTCACTCTCTACACTCACACATACACTTATGCTCTCCCTCTACTATATCATGATAGCCTAGTTATATATGTATTATGTAGATATGTGGATACATATATGTAGGTACCTTACATATGATAACATGTGAGATGAATATATATAGAGGTAATGTATATATATATATATATATATATATATGTATTGGTGGTTGTGTATTTTGGGTATCTAGTCTAGATACCTACATGGGATGTGTGGCTTACACAAGTGTATATGTATGTCACATATATATACAACTTGTGTATGTATTATTCATAGGTAAAATATATTCATGTATTAAGAATAGGCCTAGGTAATGTGGTATAGCCTGGTGAGCCTAGATTGGGCTTGTACAGTTTATTTGGACCTAGTATAGCCTTGTTAGACTAGTATAGACTAGTTTGATCTATTTAGACTTGGTTGACCTAGTTTGACTTCTAGGGTTGACCAGAGTTGACCAAGAGTTGACTTTGGCCTAGATTGACCTAGAATCATGTAGAATGCATAGTAGGACTTCATTATACCATTTTGGACTTGTTGTGACTTGTGCTGTTCTGATTAGGAGTCAGACACCACTCCTCGGACAGTATTTTCATATTGGACACTCAGATACCAGGCGAGTACATTCTCTGATCATTTCATATCCTGCTTAGAATTATTTCCTGTATTAAATTACTTTACTTGTTACTGTCACGTTGGTCACACGGATTGGTACTATACGGATCCCTTCTTGAGATGTTATCCTTAGGGAGCATCGGGTACTACATGTTCTGTGTGTTTTACTTACATGACGTATCACTATGCTTCACAGGTTCTTTGATCACTTGTGACATATACCCTTATGATCACAGAGTCTCCTAGAATCTCTTATCCCATTTACTGGGTATCCTAGAATCTCCTAGAATCCCCATTTTTGGGGCATCCATGTATCACCTTTCGGGGGCTTTGCGTGGAATCATAACATAACTTGGTTGGATCCTTGTGTACTGATTGGGGTACGGGGGAGTAGATGTAGACATGTGAATAATACCCAAGTAGTATCTTATCAGAATCTCTTCCATAGTGACTTATCAGAATCATCTATGCCATTTACATGTCTATATTGTACTCTGACTCACTAGCCACTGTTAGTCTCTATCTATAGTAGATATTTCTATTACAGCTTTCTCTCTCTGTTTACATATTGTATTTCTTTCAGTACCTGTATCTTACTTTACTGCATGATTATATTTCTAACCTGCTATAAACTGTTGAGATGTACTGTGCTCGCTCCTGTCCTGACTGGACCTGTTGAAAATATTACAGAGGACAAGGAGGAGGCCTGCCTGGATACTTACTACGGGGCAGCCTTAGATGACACTTGCGAGCTGGACCCTCAGGAGGACCCAGCTCTAGCTGAGGACATTACCCCCCATTGCCTAGACTAGATTAGTTAGGCTTATCTTACATTATGTAGTCTTGAGACATGTTTTAGCTAGACTTTATTCTGTTCTGAGTTGTATATATTCTTTCATTCTGTATCTGAGACCATGTACTTCTGGATATTTGCTGGGATTATCTTAGACTACTTTTTCATCTATTGTTTTCCTTGAGTTCTATTTCATATCGTGCTATCTCTTCCTTAGTTGTGATTGAGTTTATTACTGCTATGTCACCCCCATTCGAAAAGTATAAACTATTTAGATATATATTGTTAGATGTATGTTGACCTAGGATAGCGTTCTACCGCCGACACTGCAGCGTAGGCTGGACGTACCCACGTCTCGTGCCCTTACTCTAGGGTGCGGGTCGTGACAGCTTCCAACAAGAAGGAGAGTGGGAAAGTCAAAACATGTCGCACAATCTCGGCAGAGGTCAAAGAAGCTACTACCATTGTTACCCGATCCGGCACACAAACCCAACCTCCATCGGGTAACTCGGCTGAAGATCATCAGCCGACAGCTGCTGATGCCCCAGGACCTTTTCAGCCTTCGATGACCGACAAGCCTAGGCCGAAGGAGACTCGCTTTGACAAACCGCTCCGAAAAGAGGTACCTCATGGGGTGGAGAGGCCTTACAACTTTGACATCTTGGCACAATTGGCCAACACATCGGCCAAATTGTCACTATACGAGCTCCTGAGACTCTCCAAAGACGTTGACGTCGCATTGAGCGAGGCACTCCAGAATGCCGACGCATATCTGGCTCAGTCCAATCTCACTGGGGAGAATTCGCCTGCAGATCTTCAAGACAGCGCTTGTACGGGTGCAATGCCCAACATCGTCTTCACTCTATAGGATATGCTTATCAAGACCAACCTGCATGATCGCCCTTTGTATTATACTGGGTACATTGGCGATATCAAGGTGGATCGGATGCACTTTGACCCCGATTCTTCCATAAGCATTATCCCTAAGAGCCTGCTACACCATATGCGCATCCCAATGCATCGCCTGACGCCGACAAGTACCGCTATTAGCGGTTTCAATTCAGGCAAAAGCTATCCGATTGGAAAGATTCGTCTAAAATGCCAGATCGGCGATCTTCAATCAGAAGTGACCTGTTATGTCATAGATGCAGATACTTCTTACAATATTCTCCTGGGGCGTCCTTGGATACACGATTACATGATCGTGTCTTACACACTGCACCAATGCTTCAAGTACGTCGATAAGCATGGCTTCATGAGGACAGAATTTGCTGACATCGACCCCTTTAAAGGGGTTGAATCTTACTACTCTGACTCATGCTTGTACGAGAAGTCGAAAAGGCACCTTGTTGAAGAAGATACTCAAGCTCCAACTGAGGCAGCAACTGGATCGGAAGGACCTCTAACGATCCACCTCCAAGCCCGCAAACCTGGCAGAACTGCACCCCTTACGGCTGCTCTGCGTATGGACACAATCAGCCTCTCTGTACAGGAGGAGCAGATGATAATCCGACTGCCAAGGTCTGGCCAAGCGCCAAGACCCACGACAGAGCCACTGACAATCAGGCTGCCTAGAGTGAGTCAGCAACTAATAGAGGAGCGCAATCCCTCTGTCAAGCCGATGATGATCCGTCTTCCCCGAACAAATCGACAGCCGAATACTATGCCGGGGACTGCTAGCCAGCCAACAACTCCCCGCCCAGCACCAAGCACTAAACTGGGGTGGCTAGTACGCCAACGAATCCCCGTTCTGCTCCATCCATGGAGCCCCTGATGATTAAGCTGCCCAAGTCGTCCACCCAATCTACATTGACACAGGGGGTGGTTGAAGCAGAGCCAGAGCTGGCCAAGTATGTGGCTGCTCACACTGATGTTCCATCCACAGATGATGTAATCCTACTGGAAAAGATACCTTGCTTCATCAATAAAGAACTATCTTTGAACTACCTCGTGCTTAATAAGCTTTGTACAATGTATGCTATGGAACACGGTATAGGTACCCACCTGCACACACTGGTGACAAATGTCTACACCACAAACCAACTTACTCCATTGGAAGACGCTTACCGCGTAATCGAGGGAGAGGATCATCTAATCATCTTCGGCCGGAAGAATGACCCACAACCCTTCAGGGTAGAAGAAGTTGATCTCGAACCCGATACCGGAAGACTATCCCTTTATCTATATAGTTCCCGATCCAAGTACCTCATACAAAAATGGGGGTATGATCTAGAAACTACACCAGGCTTAAACTACGGTACTGGACGGCGGCTACCCTTACAGTTGTCGATCCCGGCTGGGAAACCACAGGATTACTACAATAAAACCAGATGTGGGCTAGGTTATGTTACACCTGCAACGACTCCTGAAAGCTCAGACGAGGAATACGACTGGCATTCACGCTCAACCGGATCACCCACCTCCGATTCAGATGTTAGCATCGGGGACGTGTTCAGGCAAGTCTTGTCCATCAATATGGCATTTGCCGACGCCTATGAAGAAGATGAAGACATTCCTGAACTTCTTGAGTTAGAGCCGTAGGCACAACTACGGGTGCAACTCGGGCGGGTTGGGTCGGGCTTGAGGTCAACCCAAGCCCAACCAAATGAATCATAAGCCTAGCCCGAGCCCAAGCCCGGCCCGACCTCGGGTACAACATATGAAGCCCGAGATCAAGTCCGGAGGATCGAGTGAACTCGGGTTGGGTCAGGTCCATCGGGTTTATCGGGCTCTAATATAATATTTGAAATAATTTTAAACAAAAGTAATATTAAACACATAATCAAATAGCAATCAAGTCTTGATCATTACAAAGTACAAACTGAAATAAGATTTATGATAAGGAGTTGAAGAGTTTGGATGGACAAATTTATGATTTAAACTTTTTATTTAAGAAGTATGAAACAATATATATATATATATATATATATATATATATAAGTCGGATTTTGTGTTCTTCGGGTAACCCGATACATGAACCCGAGCCCAACCCGATTGTTGATCGGGTTCAAATATTTTAACCCAAACCCGAGCCCGAACCCGAGTATCTTCAACCCTAACCCAACCCATTAACGGGTTTATCCGATCTGGCTCGGGTTTAGCCCGTCCAAGTTTCACCCCTAGGCACAACAGCTAGATGCGCAATGGGAGAAGCGGTTCGAACAAAGAGAGCCTCCCACCGAAGATGAGGTTGTGCAAGTTGATCTCGATAATGAGTCCTCTCCCAAGCCCATCTTCGTTAGCAAGAATCTGACAGACGAAGAGCGAGAATCGCTACTACAGCTCATTAGAGAATACATCGACGTGTTCGCCTGGAGCTACGAAGACATGCCCGGACTGAACCCAGAGGTTGCACTTCACAAACTCAACATCCGTCCGGACGTAAAATCGGTCAAGCAACAGCAACGATGGTTCTGTCCCGTCGTCATGAATGCCATTGAAGCTGAGGTCAATAAACTGATAACCAATAGTTTCATCCGCGATGAACAATATCCAGACTGGGTTGCCAACATAGTACCAATCCTCAAGAAGAATGGAAAGATTCGAATCTGCATCGACTTCCGGAACCTGAATGAGGCATATCCTAAGGTTGAGTTCCCCCTCCCTATCACAGACATCATGATTGACAACACCTGCGGCTTCAAGCGTATGTCATTCATGGATGGTTTTTCGGGGTACAACCAAATCAAGATGTTCCCCGATGACGAAAAGCATACATCATTCCGAACACCAATTGGCACATACTGCTACACAGTCATGCCTTTCGGTTTGAAGAATGCTGGCGCCACCTATCAAAGAGCTATGAGCGTCATCTTCAGAGACCACCTACGCAAGACAATAGAATGTTAGGTTGACGACATCGCCGTCAAAAGCCGCTCTAAGGAAGATCATCTACAGGATCTGAGGAAAGTGTTCGACCTGATGCGAGCGCACAATTTAAAGATAAATCCCACAAAATCCTTCTTGGGCATATCCAGCTGGAAGTTCTTGGATTTCATCATTACTTCCCAGGGTATCCACATAGACCCTGAGAAGACGAAGGCAATCATAGAGATGGGTCCTCCGAGAAATCTCCGTGAACTCCGAGGCCTTCAAGGAAGGCTGGCCTACATCAGGAGGTTCATTTCTAACCTCTCCGGGCGATGTCAGCCATTCACCCACCTCGTGAAGAAAGGCGTCTCCTTCGTATGGGATGAAGAATGCCAGCATGCATTCGACAGCATCAAAGAATATCTGACGAACCCTCCAGTCCTGGTGGCTCCGGTTGCTGAAAAACCATTCCTGCTCTATGTGCGAGCTATAGAGCATTCTTTCGGTGCTCTACTAGCACAAATAATGATGCAGGCCATGAGCAAGCTATATATTACCTCAGCCAAATGATGATGGGGCCAGAACACCGATATACTACCGTAGAAAAGGAGTGTCTTGCTCTAGTGTTCGCCATTCAGAAGACGCGACACTACGTCACGGGACAAACCATCCATGTTATATCAAGAGTCAACCCCCTCAAGGTCCTCATGACTAAGCCGGGCGTACCTCAACTCTCGCCTCGCTACCTGGACGATATTACTGTCCCCCTACCATATGATCTTCGTTCCACAGAAAGGGTTAAAGGTCAAGCTCTGGCAGACTTTTTAGCGGCTCATCCAGGTTCGGAGTCAACCAGAATAGACGAAGAGATTCCAGATGAGGTCACCAATTCAAATGTGGCCTCTCATAATACTGTATGGCGAATGTTCTGCGACGGTGCTTCCATAACGGGCCCAAGGGCAACATCGTCACTGGAGTCGGAGTGGTGCTGATTTCTCCCTCCGGGCTGGTGATCAATCGGGCTTACTCCTTACGGAGTCCTGCTCAAACAATATGGCCGAGTACAACGCTCTGGTCATTGGCCTCCGACTTGCAAAGGAGCTGGGGGTAGAATACCTCGAAGCATATGGCGATTCACAGCTAATCGTCAATCAGATTCGGGGTTCATACGAGGTTCGCCATGAAGACATGATCCCCTATGACCAAATAGCGATTGACATCATCTCGTCCTTGGAAGG
>JANAVB010020904.1:0-24198 GCA_029216955.1 Iris pallida | reverse complement strand
CGAACTGGCGTGGTGAACTTAACGCTAGTGCATCCAGCGTTATAATATTGCCAGCCCCGGGCTCCATCCAGCAAACTCCCGATGAAGCCTAAACTACTACTGGGATTCCGCAACATTAACTGGGTATAGCCAAACTGACGAGCAAATCGGCTTGGCAGATAAGGCTCCAGATAACACCTATTCTGGTTGCGGTAGACCAGGTGAGAAGGCCGGATACTCTGCAACCAACGAAAACTCCATTTCGGCAGAGTGACCGCATCTTCGCCAGAGTCAACTAAATCTTGGTCGGCCTCGAAATCTTTGAAGATCGGGCCAACCTTGACAATCTCCCACCCCTGAAGGTAGGACAAGACTCTCCTGCAAACGGGGACGCCAGTGTAAGACCACTTCCTCTTATAGAAGCGGCGAATGAAGGCATCTCCTTCGACATGGTCCTCCTCCGGACCGGGACTCATCACGTTCGGATGATGCAAGATCAGCCACCCCATAAGATAATGGAAGGGCAGCTCGGCCCGGGGAAAGTTATCATTATTACCTCTCTCGTGGATCACATCATCGGCAAAGGACCTCAAACCGCGCAACAGGTTGCACACCATCGCGGGGAGGAGAGCCAACGGTCGTCCACAGGCCAACTTCACCGCAGGCAAAATGAGATTCCGATGTACCCTCTCGACGGCACCGGATCCACCTGCAAATACGCAATCCCGGAGCCATATCATCAAGTAGGACGTCAACACTGCCTTGGATGACATCCGGTGCCCGCAGTGCCAGAAACAGCTGTACGTAGCCTTGCCGCCCTCATTAGAGTGTGGGGTCCTTTCGTCCAGCCGGCTTATTTCAGAACTCACTTCCGCGGGCTTCAATCCCTGCGGAGTCGCAAACCGAATCCTCGAAGGATCCGTCAAATCCTGCCTGAAGACGTAGTCCCTCCAAGCAGTCACATGAGGCTGGGTCTTGCCCTTGTCCCTCCGGTGCATCAGATAATGATGGCTTGTCACCTCTTTGAAAACAGCCATCATCTCCGGATCCTTATCCTCCAGAACTTGGATCTCTTCATTTGATGGAAAATATTCCTCGTACGGTTCCGAGCCCCAAGGAAGCTTGGACACTTCGTACATCTCATGAAGGGCCAATCCCAACTCCCCCACCGGAGTAAAGAAGCTACCAGTCTGGGCATTGAAAAGCTCCAAGAGCGCAAGGAACATAGGCTTATTGAGGTCCACGCCTGCCTGCGTGGCCCGAATGGCGGCTGTCAGCCCGATCTCTTTAAGCTCAACCTCGAACCTTGAAAGCACCCAAGTGGTCAACTCGTCCCACTTCGGGATGTAGTGACACCAGCCTTCGACTCTGAAGCTACCTGTCGGATACATCACCTTTGATGTCAGCATCCGATTTGCAAAGATCGGGGCACTGAAGGGAAACGTGTCGTTTGGGACCTCACTGTAGATGCTCCCAGGACGCAAGGCTCGGTAACTGAAAGAAGAACCGGCCCGTGAAGCGGTCAAAGTATCTCGCTGGTTCGAGGAGGCGTCAATTGAGAGGGTACCTCCCAAGGCCCCTCCTTGAGAGGGAGTAAGTTCCCAACCCATCCTTCTCTTCGAAGCTAGACGATAAAAAGCCGTCAGCGGCAACTGGCGGTCAACCTGCCGCATGTACAAAACCATGCCTTTGGCAGAAAAGAACCAGTCTTCTCTAATCCTCAGTATCTTCGCTTCGGAAGAGACTAGTCGGTCGCCAAACAGAAAGGCAGGTTTTAAGAAAGTTACACTTTCGGATTCAGCAGACTTCAGTTTACCACTCTCCATCATACTCTGGAGGAAAAGAGGCAACTGGGTCTGGATTTGTAGCATTCTCTCACGAGGTTGGTCCTGTAAGATAGCATCCTTCGCAGGATTGATCACCGCCTCGTCAAAATCAACTCCCATCTGACAAAGAGAAGCGTCCAGAAGGACCTCATTCAACAAAGGGATCGTCATCGACACTGATACAACAAAGATGGAAGTCAGGCAAAAAGAAAAATGTCAAATAGCTTCGGCGCATCATCAGGGCGTAAGCCCATGCGCGCTAGCATCAGAGCTTCGGCGCATCATCAGGGCGTAAGCCCATGCGCGTCAACTTGCTTCGGCGCATCATCAGGGCGTAAGCCCATGCGCGTCAGCATTGGAGCTTCGGCGCATTCAGAGCGTGAGCTCATGCGCGTCAGCGAAGGCTTCGGCGCATCATCAGGGTACGAAACCCATGCGCGTCAGCCATTAAACCTCGGTGCATGATAAAGGTGTAAACCTATGCACGTCGGCGGGGTAGAACCTCGGCGTATCATCAGGACAAAAGTCCATACGCGTCGGCAAATCTGAGTTAGGGCACAGTCTGGCCCAAAATCTTATGTGAAGGAGATGAAACCCACCCGTCACCTCAGGACGAACGTCGGCCGGAGTTGCAGGGGTGATAGGTGCATCCTCACCAACGAACTCCTTCGCTTTCTCCTTCCCCTTGCCGGCACCACCGCGAGGAGTCTTGGGAGCCATTCTCTCAGAGAAGAAAAAGTTAGGGTTTTGAAGAAAAACTCTAAAGAAAGCAAAGGCACAGAGCAGATGAACTCTCTCTCTCTCCAACCCTTACCTATTTATAGGACTTGGTCGCACGCGTGAACCGATGACGTGTAATCTCAGCCGTCGCTTCGGGTTCCGTGAGGAGATAACAACAAATACAACCAAAAGATCATCATTAATCTTTTGGGTTACCAAGGCGTCATCATCATCAACTGAAAGGAGCATGCGCCCGAACAAGCATGCGCCCAAAAATCATGCGCCCTGACCTCCATGCTTCTTATTCAAAGTATTCCAAAACTTATTCAAAAGTTTTGAAAACTTTGAAGGGGGTCTTGTAGAAGCATGGAATTTCACAACCAGAAAGCCCATGCGCCAGGCATTATATGCGCCAGAAACTCAGACAGCTAATCGAATAAGCCATAGACATTCGAAGAAGGACTTTTTATTTTATATATAAAAGTCTATTACATGTCTAGAAAAGATGGTACAAAGGAGAATTTCTACAAAGGAAGGATCCTAGATCTACATCCAGCAACCACCATGCGCCTTCCAGATAGGCGCAGCAACCACCATGCGCCTTCCAGATAGGCGCAGCAACCACCATGCGCCTTCCGATAGGCGCAGCAGTCACCATGCGCTGTCAGCCAGGCGCAGCAGATGTCATGCGCCTCCAGCCAGGCGCATCCTACCATCTCTTCAGCAGCTCAGTTATGTGCATCCAGCTCAGTTATGTGCATCCCTTCAGCAGCTCAGTTATGTGCAACTCTTCCAACCAGGCTCACCTGGCCGAGCAGAGCCCAGTTATGTGCTGCTCTTCCAGCCAGGCTCGCCTGATAAGTGCTTCGCCAAGCAAAGCATTTAACCCTCTGGCTGGAACCAAGGGAAGAGAAGAGCACCGCAAATGCTGTGGCCAGGGGAGGCTTTCGAAAGAGCCTCCAAAGACCAAGGAAGACCGTGATCGAAATCATGGCACAAGGAGCTTTCAACACAATCAAAGTGGGCGGCACCCACTTTGAAGGAAGAGAGAGCCTAGCACCGCCATTCCGATCTACGGCTCTTCCGGAATAACGGAGACGAGGCCCGAACATCCTTATCTTTGGATGCAACAGGCACCTTCGCCTGCCTCAGAAGCCCTCGACTCCGTCTTTTGGATGTAACAGTCACCTTCAAGAGCATCGAAGACAACACGACGTCTCATCTTCACCCTCGGGAGCACTTCGTCAACAGAATGCACCCACATATCCAAGTTCATGTTGGAAGTACGTGAGGGAATGAGGAGCAAACCTTCTCTCCATAGCCACTATTTATAGGCCGGGCAAATCAAACCCACGCGCCAAGTGGATGACTCTCCGAATTCTGTGCAATGAATTTGCATTAAATGGATGAACCGGACGCCTCGAATTCAGCCAAACGGCTATTTATAGCACTCGAGGAGCGAGACAGCCGCGTCATTAAAGGACATGTCGGATGTGCCAGCCAAACAGCGCATCACACGGACGCGCCCTCCTGCATCAGGCGCATCACACAGACGCGCCCTACAGTACCCGGCGCATCACAGAGGATGCGCCCCTCACATCTCCATGCCAAGTGGAAACACCAACCAATGTGCCCACTCAGCTGTCCATCGAACGTCACAAACATTAAATGCTGAACTGACACCAGAGTTGGCAGCACGCTTCCCAAAGTCTGAACAGTTGACAGCTTTTTTCAGAGAACGAAGCGTCGGCAACGTCAGCATCATCATGACTCTATTCCGACGGCTACTGCCACGTGGCCACCCACATGCGCCTCTACGGCCATGCGTCCAAATCCGCATGTGCCTCTACGGCCATGCGTCCAAACCAGCATGCGCCTCAAAAGCCATGCTGCCTCAGACCCTTCACTGATCCCTAAAGACAGAAGAAGAGTCTCCAGTTGAAGCTTTGCATGCGCCTCAAAAGCCATGCGCCCCAGACTGATCTCTGATCCCGAAAGACAGAAGGAAGGTCACCTGCATGACGCCTCAAAAGCCATGCGCCCTAAATGGTTTATAACTCCTAAAGGTTATGAGCCGCAGTCTCCTCCTGCGCCCAGATCCAAGGCTGCAGCTCACCAGATCACTGCCCCCCCCCAAATCCGAGATCTTCGAGCCATGGGTCGATGACACGTGTCCTTTGACTCAACTCGTCCAAGATTTCAGCAACAGAAAGATCTTCTCCTCTGCTACGTGCCGGCTCACAACAGCAGTATGAAGAGTTCAACCTCCCAATCAGGGCGCATCATCCGTGCGCCCCCATCAGCAACTTCCACGTGGCGTCCCCACACACCGGCGCATCCTACATGCGCGCATGAGCAGCCAGCCTGCAAAACTATAAATAGAGGGATCATTCTCCTTCTCACCACGGAAACACAGAATCCACAACGAACATACGAGGAATCACAGAGAGGCAGATACAGACACTCAACGTCTTCCTCCTCTCAGCAAGCTCCAGCACCCAGAGCAATCCACACCTTCAGAGAACGATAACCGTCGTCAGCCGGTCAACGGAGTCAACGCATTACCACTCGCTCCATTGGCACTAAGGACCCAGCTTAAACAAAAGTGTACTCCTAGGACTACATCTAAGTCCTACATTGTAACACTGTTCTGTTGTATTAAAGTTTTCAATCAAACAATTTTAATGGCAAACACCCCTTTGGTAGAATTATTTTAATCGAGCATGCAGGAAGTTATTCGATTTCAAAAATTGGTAAAAACTATTTTAAAAACTGTAGAATTAAGAAAATTTTCTCGATACGGTGGGCTCCCCGACCAACCGGGCGACGTGGTCGCAACCCATGTGTCACGCTCTATTCCCAAAATATAGGGGATTTGGGCATAAACTGGCCTGCTGATGCAACCTAGAGTGAGCTGTCCAATTTAATGGACTCACTTAGGTCTACTACGCTGTAAATGTAACTAACCAATAACAGGCAACCATCTAAATCTCATCTACAGAAATAATAAAGGAAAGTACTAAAATAAATTCAAATAGTCTGAATATCCAAAGTACAACCAAATGGAAATACCAAGTCTGGTGGAAACAAACCCACCGTGCAACAGAATGAAAATACTAGAAATGGAAGATAACTAGCCAGAGCAACGACTAACTAGATAATGAAGCTCTCAACCAAAGTAGCAGCATACCCTGAATCAAGGACTCCTCAGGAAACACCTCGTAGTACTCTGCAACGTATCCCGTCTCAACTCCGGAACCGTGTATCGTCGAGTACAGATGCTCGTTGGGATCTGGAAAGAACCAGGTCCACATAGGACATAGCAAGATACAAATAGGAACATGCCATAAAGTAATACTTATATAAACATAAAGGGTGAGCAAGCCAGTCTAAGTGAATGCATATAAAAACAACTTTGGAATGTATGGGTGGGTAGATAAGGGAATGGCATTGAGTCACGGGCCGATGCTAGATCACGAGCCGATGTAAACATATAACTAGTAGACTTTCCAACCATACCTAGTACGCAGCTAATGGCCGCTTGCAGACATATCCCCTAGTGTATGTATGGCCCTTAACTAGGTATCATGCTCATAACCGGGTCCCTACTGAGGCTAGAATAATGTAATTGTATGTCCCATACGCCTACTGGTTGTCTTCTCTGCCCAGATATGTACAAGTTATATCCACGACCCAAACATCAACTGTCAATGCAAAGTCAGCTATCTAGAACCATCATTACTATATATGTGTCGTCACATGTGCCACTCGCACCGATGGTCAGTCGAGAGCGTAACCTTGTGCCATGACTTGATCTTATTCGATGTTGTATCGTAAAGCGTGTCATAGTCATGGTCAAGTATGTATATCTAAGTGTCGATGCCATCATCGACTACTTCCGAGATGATTTCTGGGATCAACTAACTAAGTCTACACTAACAATAGCACAATGAAGTATATGTAAATAGTAACACAAAGCAAGGTATACTTGCCTGCAACTCCGAAATGTGCAAGCAAAGCTCCGGTCCCTCCTGTCTCGATCGTGTTTTCACGAAGACCTACAAATACAACAACCAGGCTTACGATACACTTAGTAAACCTTCATGATCATGACTTGATCATGAAGCCTTATAAGTTAATCAACTATATATTTTTTAGGTGAGGATTGAGTACAAGAGTGTGTACATCACATGAAGTCTCATGTACATACTCAAGCTAACATTATATATTTATATCAATATATACTCATATATATATTGCATATATGTATATATGTATATATATACACGAAAATATATAAAACGTGACATGACATACATAGGGAAAATGTGACACACACACACACACAACACACCACACACACACACACACACACACACACACACACACATATATGTGTGTGGGTGTGTGTGTGGGTTATATAACATTATATACAAGATTATATAAAGTACCTACTGTCACATATACCTAACATTATATGAGATCTAAATGTGTGCATGCATTTATATAGGAAATGGGACCATGGGACAATTAGGAAGCTACTGTGCTTATATAACATGTATATAAGATTTTATTGTGTATATATATTTCAAAGGGGCTTGGAACCTACTGTTATATTTACATAGCATGTATATAAAGGATTTCATCTTTATAACATTTATATATTATATAGGACTACAATGTGTTGTACATATATATGAAACATGGACCAAGGGAACTAGCAAACTTCTGATATATATATATATATTAATATATATATATATATATATATATATATATATATATTATTTTATATATATATATGAGGGAGGCCTGGGATTCACCAAACTTTCCCACATCGTCAAAGCTTTCTCTACGAAACTGTGGTGGAAGCTCCGCACGATTCAGAACTTATGGACCAGGTTCATGAAAGCTAGATACTTCAAACACATCCACCCGTCGATGGCCATATCTAATAGCAGATCCTCCGTGGCATGGCATCGCATGCTCATCTGGCGTTCTCTAGCCGAACCTGTGATGCGTCTTCAGGTGGGCGACGGCGATTCTTCAGCATTCCTGGAACGTTGGGTTGGAGACACCGTGCTTCCTAATCTCTCAGAAGCCCACCGGTACCGCAAAATCAAGGACATGTGGGACCCCAGTGTTAATAATTGGAGTTGGACCAAAATTCGGGATTGGGTAGGCCTCGAGGCCGTTGAGCGAATCTGTCATTGCGGATTGATGATCGGGAATGGCGCAGAAGAGATCCAGTGGTCGGTTGATGCTACGGGTTCCTTCTCGGTCAGATCGGCCAGAAGAGCGATCCAAGGTACGGTGGTGCCTTTCCCTTGCATTGCTCCCTTCTGGCAGACTTTTATCCCCAAGAAGTGGTCCTTCATCATTTGGAGAGCCTAGCACAAGATCCGACCCACTAATGACACTCTCAACACTATCAGCTTCAGCCTTGCATGCGCGTGCACATGCTGCACGGATCATAAGTCGGAAACGGTGGACCACATATTTTGTCAGGGGGACCTACCGGTCAAGGCCTGGAGTATCCTCTCCCAACACTATAGGATAGTTCAAGGGAGCGGGTGCTACGACGACCTCATAAAGGCATGGGGTTCTGCGTTCCATGGCCACCAGATCGTGGAAGTAGCTACTACGTGGGTTATCTGGAAGAATCGCAACAAGGCACGATATGAAGGCCACCAGTACACAGCAGACCAGCTCATTAGGGAGACCATCAGACAGTGTAGTAAGAGGAGATCCCTCTGCCAACACGGCCAGATGGCCTTCTGGAATTCCCTCTTATCCTGGGTCTAGCCATTTTTGGGTTCCTCTTCTCCCCTTCTTTTGTTAGTATACGTGTATAGCTTCGACATTTTGCACCTTCTGGTATACTTGTACAGATTCGGCTTTTCAGCTTAATGGAATAAAAGGGGAGTCTTCTGCCAATATATATATATATATATATATTTTATATATATATATATATATATATATATATATATATATATATATATATATAACTTTAGGAAATGGGACAATGGAAGCTACTTTTGCTTCCTAAAGTGAAGGAAAACATTGCAAATGAACACATCACCTACTGGTTGTATATTACATATATAAAGGAAGCAAGTGAATGGGAACCTATTGGTTGTATATTACATGCGTAAATGAGACAAGTGAATGGGAACCTACTGGTTGTATATTACATACATAAATGAGACATGTGACCATGAGAGCCTACAGTGCTTCCCAAGTGAAGGGAACATGCTGCCAAATGAAGGAAACCTATGACAAGTTCACTTGAATGAACATGTTCACCAAAGCTCACACACATTCTTCAAGTTCATTCAATACAAACATGGATAACCGACAAGGAAGAGGAGGAAGAGAGGGTCACCTCTGTCGTAGGGTGTACCGCGATGCGATAATGTCGAAAAGCTGTCAACGATGCAGAAATGTCGAAAAGCTGTCAACGATGCGGACGTGCGTGCTCGAGCTTTGAATGGTTGGAGAAGACTGCTGAAGGTGGCACCTCCCTTCTAGAGGGTCGTCGGCCTAAGGAGAGGTCGATAGCCGACGTGGCAGCGGCTACTCGCTCGCTCCAGTCGCGGCAGCGGCTACACAGTAGTTCGTGGCAGCGGCGCAAAGCTGTCTGCGGCCTGGCTACGAGGGGGAAGCGCCGCCCTGGGTCACCGAGGTGGAGGGTGGTGCGGCGGCCGGCCTAGGCGCATACGCGGTGGTGCGAAGACGCTAGGGAATACGGCAACAACGGCAGCATAGGTTCGGGCTTGGGGTGTAGAGGTATTTGTGTAAATAAGGAGGTGATGTGGAGTAGGAGATGATGGAGGAAGAAGATGATAGTGAAGAGGTTAGGGTTTTAGGGAGGGTGTTGGTGTTGGCTAGGAGAGAAAAGTGTTGATGCTGTGTTGTGAAGTGAATGAAGTTGTGTGATATGTTAAAATAAGGGAGTAGTTGGCTGTATAGGAAAGTAGAGAGAGAGAGTGTGTGTTTTTGAATCTCTCAAAAAGTAATTTTGTGTTGTTGATATATGATTGGATGTGGCATTGGGTGTGTCATAGGTAACTTTTCCTAGGCATCTCTTGGCTTGGCCAAAATAGGATAATTTGGATGGTGGGGGTTTGAATGGGTTTAAGTTAGAATTTCTTCCTAATCTTTCATGGTTAATGAGTTGTCCATTAGGTTTAGGGGTGAGTTTGCTAGTATATTTGGTGTTTTGTAGGAATGGGATGGTGTCGTGTGTGTAGGTATTCTTAAGGGGATGACATGAAGCTTGGGTTGGGTTCAGTTGAGTTCGATCAGGTCAAAACGTGCTTGGTGCGATAAATGGTTTAATTTAGTCATTTATGATCATGGGTAAATAAGTAGCACGCGGGAGCTCAATTTAATGGGACATAAGTGTTAGGTGTGGAGTAGGCTTAATGTGGGTGGTGTCCATATTTTGGGTCGACAAGTTTGGGTCGAAATGGTATCCCCAAATTAAGTCAAAAATAAATGTGACTCCGTGGTATGAAACAAGATCGGGTATTGTGTAAGATAATTTGTACAATTAAATAACGTACAAGAAGGTGTAGTTGAGAGGGACATGAAGGTCATGGGTGTAGAGTGTCTCGACTAGATCATGTATGTGAAGTTGGTTTTGAGAAAACGACTAGTCTTGTGCTCCTAAATTAAAAGTCAGGGCAACGTGCATATGATAATCAAAAATAAAAGTAGGAATTCATTAATAACTTAGAAATTCATAAATAATCATATTTAAACTCTAATTAATCTAGATAAATTCTAATTAAAATTCAGAGGGCTTACAACCTATCTACCTTTGAGAATTTTGTCATCAAAATTTAGGCATATAATATAACAGCAAGATATAAATAACTGAACAATAATGCATGCATACCAAGCCCCATGAAGAGATGGGGAAAATGCTCATGGATCGTATCCTCGCGTTCCTAAGTCGATTCGCCTGGCGCATGATTCCTCCAAGCGACATGAACTAGCGGATGGTTTGTGTCACGACCCGCGCCCGCTTTTCGGATGCGAGCTCGTGAGTAAGCCTGCTACACATCAAGCGGACTCCAGCCTGACTCGAATACGTAAATGCTGTCACGGCTATGGTAAATTGCCAAATCATGGCAAAACATCATATATCTCAATCCATAATAAGTGTACGAAACATGAATGAACACTATGGGTCATGGTCTGCAGGCCACTAGCATATATGTCCGATAAGACTCAAAGAATGTAACAAGAGTCTAAACTGAATTAATAAGCAGGATATCTCATGATAAGGAATGTAAAGCATGAAAGGATAACAATGTAATATCACTGACAAATACCTGAATCATGTATCACAATCATTTACCCTCCCGCTCTGCTAACTAACTCCATGCAATCGCTAAACCTGAAGAGATCATCAGGTCCTCAGAGGACATAGCAAGATACATATAAATATGCCTATCTAGCAGTTTAATCATGTATGATAATATATAAACAAGATATAACAAGGAATGACACTTAACATGGCGAGAGACTACGACCAAACTGCTAACAAGTGACTAACGACAAGTGGCTACTGACAGGTGACTATGAACTGGAATACAGGAACAACTATACGTAACTGAACTGCTGGATGAACAAATGAACATGAGATCAATGGAATACCAAACCCTCGCCCCGAATGGACTCACAAGTTTGAACTAATCACCAACCCTCATCCCGAGTGTGGACTCTCTTGTTAGTTCTAATCACTAACCCTCGTCCCAAGTGCGGACTCTCTGGTTAGTGCACAGCAAGGCACCCTCGTCCTGAGTGTCGACTCTTTGGTACAAGTACTACATCCTCGTCCCAAGTGTGGACTCTCTGATGCAAGTAAACACGACAAACACCCTCGTCTCGAGTGTGGACTCTCTGGTGCAACAGATTAAGACAAACACCCTCGTCCCGAGTGGACTCTCTGGTGCCAAGGAAACAATAACAAGGATTTAGCAGTTCAATTACACGTATTCGTTCTATGACACAAACCAGTCGAGGTACAAGTAATGACATGGTACAACTCAGTCAAGACCCAGGTAAGGACAACTCTAATATGAACTCATAAGGTGAACAAGCCTGGCATATCTACACTATCAAGTCATGAAGATGATATACAGGCAAGTCAAAGAACTAGTGAACATGGTATGAAGAACATATATAATTTAAGTCGACTAGAGAACTGATAATAACATATAAATCCATAGAACTAGAGTAACCAAATGATAACCAAATAATCACAGAAAAAACTATAAGCATGAAATTAAACTATAGAGGGAGGCAAGGTATCTTGTCTGGAGTTTGCGCGCAGAACCAACAGAATATAGTCAACTGCTAAGCCATAAAGTCCAAATCATCACAACTGTCTCCGAAAGCTGAAACAGACATTACCAACATTCCTAGAATAGTCAAATTAGCTAGGATTGCCTGTCCTTAAGTCCAATTCTGGATACAAGGGCAAAACGATAATTTCGGACAAAAATGGTGTCTACCATTGGACCCGCTTTGCACCGAAAAGCGTACCAGAGTCAATGGTCTCTAAAGTCATCAAACTACATGTTTACGGATTCGTTTGATGATACGAACCCAACGGTATGTCCAATTTTGGTTTCCGGTGGGCCGTGCACAAAATTACCCGTTGAATCGTATCGTGGGGCCAACGAAACGACGATCCGATCAACTATCTCAGAATTGGACCAAACTTGGCATACAGGACCAGAAAAATGATATGGTCCTGTTAGCGCAAGTTTCGTCTCGATTTGACGAACATGCACAAAGTAATTGAGAAATTTGCACAGAGCCGATACGGTAGAATTCGACGGATACAGATCAAATTCGTCGCGCACACGCAACCAATTTGAATTTCGTCAAAGCCTACACGTCTGCAAAGCCATTATGCACCTTTCTATACTTTCAGTTCGCGACCACGTCACCCGGATTGGCGGAACGCACGTCGTATCGGTGCGTTTTTCAATATTACTATTGTTTTGAAATAGGTTTTTGCTAAACTTCGGAATCCGATTTCTCGGCACGTAGTCGATGAAATCAGATTCCGTAAATTGGGTTGTGAAGCCCTATAGGTTGTCTAGGTCTGTATTTAGTTTGTTTTTGAAAATGCCTACTGGTTGGTTCAACAACGGCCTTCCAAGTTGGATTCCAAAAACAGTTCTAATACTCTGTTCTCGATGGTTTTTCGTGAACTTTCAAGAATTTTCACAATTAGTCTAGAGCAAACTAGATCAATCTAATTGCACAATTTTTTAGGTGGTCAACTAGGCTATCATTAGAATTTTACGGGTCGAAGAATCGTTAGACGATGGGGAAGAAATCTAATTCGAAACATAGTACCTATGCGGGGTTGCTGATGTCGCTTCGTCTCTGTTCCGTGCGCTGCTGTCTTCTCGGGTGCGCGCGACGGCCGTCCGTCGGTAGCCTGCGGCGGCATAGGTGCCAGGAAAGGTCGTCGGGGTTTGGTGGTGGTGAGGCGGCTAGGTCGAGCGGTTTAGGGTTTTCACAACTCCCCTCTCTCTCGCGATGTACATACATATAGATGCAATTCCTGCTCGGTTTTGAGCCTGCTCGGTTTTGAGCTGGGGACGGGTTGAGGTTTAGCTGGCCTGTGGGCCTCTGGCCCGACTGGCCGGCTGGGATTCTTGGGATGGGTGTGTGTGTTGCTCTATTTTATCATCTATTAGCACACACACACACACACACACACACACACACACACACACACACACACACACACACACACACACACACAGACACACACACACACACACACACACATATATATATATATATATATATATATATATATATATATATTTATTTATTTATTTATTATTTATTTATTTATTTATTTTTATTTTATTTTTATTTTTATTTTTATATTTATATTTATATTTATATTTATATTTATATTTATATTTATATATACTTTCACATACACACATATATAATATATATTTATATATACATACACAAAAACACATATATAATATTGTTTGCCATTAATTGTAAAAGAACAGAACAATTATCGGAGGACTGAACTTAGACTCACAACACAAACTCGCTCGTACAAAGAAAGCCTAGGGACGAAAACCTAGGTACAGCAGACTAAGTACGATTGTTTATTTTGATTCTGGGGGGTGACGATAGAGGCTCGGGAAAGCGACGGCCGCTCTGCCTTACTCCTTGGACGATCAGTATGTAGCCTTGGCTCGGGGAAGACCTGTTTGGCGTTGACGAAGAAAGGCTCTTCTTGCTCTCCTCGGATTGCTCTCCTGACTTCTCTCTCTCTGTGATTATAAAGAAGAAAGGGGGAGCTCTCTCTGTGTAGATCTCTCTCTTCTTATTTTTTTTATTCTTTTGTTGCCGACCTCTCCTCTCTCTCTTTTTTTCAAGGGAATGATGCTGGCTATTTATAAGAGTGGGGAGTGATCATTAGGGTTTGCTAATGATTATTTGTTTGAAATGTCGGCGCTCCTTCATTCTATCTGAACCCTTGATCCTGATTACAGTGAATCTTGGCCATTAACGCGGATAGCATCGTATCTCATGAGCAATTAATGCTAGTTGCTTTAAATCCTCGTGATTGATTATGCCAATGTCTGATTGCTCGCCACGTGTCCCATTAGCTTGATGATAAATGATATGCCCTGATCTCAGTAATTATGACGATGATGTCAAATATATTTGTTGAGATTCGGTTAAATCTCTTGTTGATCCCATGCCACGTGTCTTAATTGTGAGTCCTGTCAGAGCCGCATAGGATTGACTATCCTCGAACCGTAGAGAGATACTCTTTGTAAGCCGCATAGGACGATGCTTCATCGAGCCGCATATGCGTAATCTTTGTGAGCCGCATGAGCTGGTGTTGGATTGGGCCGCAGGGAATGTGTTCCCAAGGAGCCGCATGAGCTAGCGTTGTATCGAACCGCATGGAACGGGTTCTCAGGGAGCCGCATATGACTGATTGCCACGTGGTAATCTGGGACTTCTGACGGATTTGGTCAGAGATTTTCTTCTTTTCCCGAGGAGTCAGTCATTATGGCAAGGCCATTATGAAACTTTATGTCAGGACCGCCACAGTGAATCGTGCTAGAGCAATAAATGAGGCCACTACTCAAACGACCAGCTGTAAGGAAGGATCACACATGGCATCCATCGAGCCGCATATGCCTTGCTGAACCGCATACGCTCCCGAGCCGCATGCGATTGAGAGTCTTCTTTGAACCGCATAGGGCCGCTCCTGTGTGAGCCGCATAAGCTTCTTACTCAGAGCCGCATGGATCATTATTCTAATATTTTCCATGCTTCTACAGGACCCCCTTCAAAGTTTTCAATTTGTAAAAATTGGAATACTTTGAATCAAGAAGCATGGCCCCGTTCATGCCACATAGGATTTTTCTGTCTGCCTGAGCTTCCTAGCCGCATAAGTGCCTTAGCCGCATAAATTCATCTGGCCGTATAAAACTTGTTGCCACGTGTCCTGAACACGTGTGCAAATCTTCATTAAGTGCCTTTGATTTGATTTAACGCCGCCTTTTGGGGGAGGATCCCAAGAGTCGGTTTTGCCTTGACCGAAGCATTTTGTCTTTATTCTTTGGGGGCGGCGCGTAATCCGAGGCGTACTCTGAGACGTCTGTTCGTTTCGTGGGTCTCTTTTGCCTATAAATAGGAGTCTTTTAGCCTCTTGGGGCTTTCTTTACCTTCTCTCTTTGCTCTGATTCTCTATTTGCCGTCTTTGCTCTTCGTCTTCTTCCTTTAGCAACCGATAATGGCTCCCAAGAAGGCTGCAGCATCGAAGGCCGCTAAGGGTAAGGCAGTTGCTTCTACGGCGACTGCGGCGGCGAACGTGGTCGCCCCTCCGTCGGTCATTGCGCACATCCATCCATCCCGATGTCCACCCGTCTATCGCTGGTAAGAGATCGTCTGAAAACCCTAACTGTCGCCATGGCTCTGCTGCATACTTTATGCACAGCCACGTATACGGGGCTTTATCGATGGGACTGCATGAGCCCTTCGTCTTATGGGGCCGCATGAACTTGTTATACTCGATCTGAGTTTGCATACGTGTTTTTGATTTGGGCCGCATAAGCGTTGCTCACTTTTTTGAACCGCAGAAATTCGTCTGCTCACGTCAGCTCGCATGAATCTGATCTGTAGGCGTGCTTAACTTGAACCGCATGGATCTATAAGTTTGTCTGGACTTGAGTTGTATGAACTCGGCTAACTCGGAGCCGCATGAAGCTGTAACGCCGAGCCGCATAGGCTCAGATGACCTTTCCAATGCTTCTGTTTTTTTGACTACCTTCTAACCTCATTTCTTTCGTATTTTTCCAGTGAACTTGCCCGTAATCCTGCTGGGGAGCTTATAGTGGGTTCGAATCAATTGCCCTGGGCGTACGTCTTGACGACTTAATTAGGCATGTATCGAATCAGTTCCCTACTAATGAGCCTCCGGAGAGGTTGAAGGCTATTGAGAATCAAACCCTTCATTACCTCCGTTCCATGATGATACTGGGAAGCTGGATGGAAATACATGAAGCCTTTGTTCCTTTTTGGTGATGCTTTAACCATCAAGAATCCTCGGGTCTTAGAGATTTCTGAGAACTGAGATTTTTCTTTGGATGGGGTGGCAATCCTATTCCTCTCATGGAACGTCATTATCCTTTGTCATGGTTCAATATGGTGTTGCTGGACCGGAAGATAGTGTGTAACCTAACTCCCACTCAATCAGGGATGTTGATGGGCAACATCCATTATAATTCGAATATGAAGTCAGCGTATGCAGGTAAGGATTCCGTCCTCCGGTATATGATGGGTCTGGCCCCGGGCTCTTTTATGAATGTATACGGTCCCAATTTTACACTTACTCAAGCTGATACTTTCCTGAATCGGCTTGTTCGCAAGAAGTCTTATCCTGTTGGTAGGCTGGCACTGCCGAACTGGATAAACCCCACCTCTACGTGGGCCCAGTTGACTGCTTGGGTTCTACAGACTTATGGAGCATTCTTACGGGAGGTGGGGCTTTACCATGCCATTCGGGCACTTGTCACGGGCTTTCCATTAATAAACCACTGTTCGTAGCGCTCTTGGAGATGTACAGCCACGAACGGGGACATTCTTTACACCAGTAGGGAACTGGGGCTTGCTCTTCACGAGATGTATACTGTCTCTAAACTTCCATAGGGGAATGAGCCTTTCGAGGTGTATACCCCGTCGAATGAGGAGTTCGAGGCCTTGGACAAGCAACTTCCGGGTTTTGTTGCGGTGTATCGGGAGTTGTTGTGCCACCATATGCTTGTCATCAAATGGCTATAAAAACGACGGACAGCTCTGAGGGGACCGCTCCCTATACCACATCCTAGATTAATTATCTCTTTAGGGTTGATCCTTTTGGTGAAGTTACTCCCGAGCCCCTCGAACGCATGCAGAGGTAGGGATCTGATTCCAATGTCAAAAAGTCGCGATCCAAGAGTGATATATTCGGGAGTCAAGCTGACTCTCTTAGTTATTTTCACTACGGGACCTTACAACTGTCGGAGAAGGCGCTACTGGCTGGATTTTTGATGATATGGCTACGGAACTGCGTAGTCTCAGGCGGAGCGGGCTCTATCGAGAGGATTGGTCGTCATTTCAATCCTCCCTGCCGTTAAGCTAGTATTCGGAGTTAGGCTGGCCCTCCTTCCTGCTATGGTATGCAGCATACATCATGGTCTGTGGACATTCTCGTCCAAGGTTATTGCTCGCAAGAAGACTTTGGATTTTGAGCGCGTAGAACTGCCCTTTCACAACCTGATGGGGTGGTTGGCGATGCACTATAAGTCTTTGCTGGGACCTGGATAGCGGAAGATGCTACGGCCGAGGATGCTTTCCTCTTCAAATGCCATCACCGGTCTTGGGAATGCAACACTATGCCACTTGTCGGAGAGCGTTGGCGAGAGTGGATGGGTGTGATGTCTTTGTGTCTGTTCCTCCTTTTTCTGATGAGGAAGTGAGGAGGTACACCTTGATGGTACTGGACCTTCTCATTTTCTGTCTCCGGATATGCTTGCTTGGTTGCGCAATATCCGCCCCGCGCATCTGGTTTATCGCAACCGGGATAATGTGTACTTGGAGCCTTACCTACCCAGTAGGTTTTCCCGTCAATTTGGTTATAGCTGTTGTTCCTTGATTGTCCCAACCCTTGTTGGGTTTTGAAGGTAGCGTTCTTGACGGCGTCCGAACGTGGAATTATTATGACGCTTATCATACTCGGGCCAGCTTCTCGTTCCCGATGCCAAGGCGCCGAGGGAAATCTTGTACGTGGCCGCTTTGTATCACGTTATGGCGAACAAGCCTCCTGTTAACTTCGATCCGAGTACCAGCTTCATCGTAGGTACTGGTTTAGAGGAGAAGCCTAAGGGGGCTAAGGCTAGAAAGCAACTGGCACTCCAGATTCCTCTCCCTGAATCAGAACCTTCCGAGTCGGCTGAAGAGGAGGATGATAGCGAAGACTTCCTTTCTGGTGGGGATGAAGAAGTGGCGGATCAACCGCTTCCCCACTTGATGAACCGGCGGAAGATCCGCCGCTTACTACACAAGAGGGAGCAGTGAGAGAAGACACCCTTCAGCTGTATCTGGTCCCTCGTGTAAACGGTCAGATACGAATCTCCTGACAGTAAGCGACCTTTTCGTGAAGAGAGCCGCTGTTAGGTCTCGTGGGACACCTATCACCGAGAAGGGTGAAGGTGTAGACGATGTTCCGGAGGTAAGTCCAAGTCGGAGTTCTATCTTTGTTGTAGCTTTCTTTCCTCTCGGGGATATGACTTGATCATTTTTCTTTGTAGGCGTCTGACGAACCAGGCTCTCCTGAACCATCTGCTGCCTCAGTAGTTGATCCGGCCCTTGCCGCTTTGATTAGCGAATGTGTGCCGCGGTCCTCCTGCGGGGGCTCTCTCAGCGGCGGCTAAGGACTCCCAAGCTGCTGAGGCCCCAGCCCGGGGTGACGAAAGTTTCCTTGGGCCCGTCTCCGAGATTTCTGAACTTCAGCTAGATGACGCCATCCTCGGTGCATCCCCTCCCGAGGATGCAAGGGCGGATGAGTCTTTTATTCCTGACTCGGAGGCTGTTTGAAGAGTTGTGATGGCTGTAGGCGAACCTCAGCCTCCACATTCCTCCACTGGTAAGCTGAGCCACATATTGACCACCGAGGGAACTTATTTGCTCTATCAGCATATCCTTCGGGTCAAGTCGATTCATGGTTGCCTTGGCCGTGCAGGTCCTGACCCTTTATCTCCTGCCGCTGATGTTCTTGGGGAAGGCCCGGTCTACCGTGATCAGGAGGAAAGGAGCATTTCCTCCCCTTCGTCATCGCATGTTGAAGGACATCATGCCAGCTCTGGGCAGATGGGGATGGAGTTAGTGCTGGCCCCGGCCTCGTCTTCGGCTGCTTATACGGCTCCGGAGATTGACTTCTCGACCCTGACGAGCATCCAAATTCTGCGGGCCGCTGAAGAGAAATTGACCGATGTTCAAGCGTCCTTCCGTGCGGAATTGGTTTCTCTTGTGGCAGGAGCGGCAGATTCCGTCGCGTCTTCTTCCGTGCTACCAGCCACACTCCCGTTGACACCGGTTTCCTCGGAGGCTCTGAACGAGGTGACACAGGATGTGGTTGACAGCTTCTATCGCCACTTAGGGAGGGGTGTAAACGCTGCCGTAGAATGGGGGGGTCCCTTTCTCTCTATCTCTACGGGGAGCTCGGGGCCAAATTGACACTCTGAAGGGTCTTCCTGGCGGGCTGGGGTTAGCAGCGCTCCTGGAGCCTAAGTTGACAGAGACTGACCAGCTTGTGACCCAACTGCTGGCAGTGCGGCAGGCTGGCTTGCCCGCCGCGACTGAACGGGAGCGGAGCTTCCTGGTCGCTGCTAGGGACAGGATTAAGCTCGCTCGAGAAACTGCCGGACCGGCTGTGCAGGGGGACCTTGACAAGTTCTCCGTCTCTTGACCGACTGGGTCGTCGGAGTCAGGCTTGTAGAGCCCGGAAAGAATCTGCCTCTCGTGGAGTAGCTGATACAAAGGAGCGGATTCTCGCACTCCAGAAGGAGTTGGTCTTCTAGAGTCAGAGCGGGAGGCTCGTACAGAACAAGAGTTGATTGCTCGAGAGGCCGAGAGGATTTCCCGATCCTCTGTCAACCTGGAGCGGGCCTTCAAGAAGTTTGAAGACAACTGGCGAGCCCATGCTCATCTGGAGGATGCGGCGGTGTTGAATCAGGAAGCGGAGCGCCGAGCCAGACAGAAACTGAGCGGTCGGTTGCCTTGATAAAGGACCGTCTTACGGCGTTATGTGTTCCAGAGCAGTGATCGGCTTTCTGTCTTCTTCTTCTTCTTCTCTCTTTCTCTCTTTTTTTTTCTTTCTTTTAATTTTTGCAAGGGGGTGTGATCCCTGCTGATGTAGCCCTTTAATTTTTGAATAAATGAGCATGTTTCAACTCATGTTTTCTTTCTTGCACTTGCGTGTTTATGGAATTTGGACTTGCTGGGGGATTTATTGTGGACCTGTTCCTAGGCGTACCTTGGTTTTAGGTACGGATAACAGTTTAGATAGGATGTCCGGGACAGCCACGGCAAAGTGGTCATGGATGTTCTCGGTACTGGGGGAAGGAATGCCGTAGAACAGCTGGGCTCCCGGGCATGGTAAGATGGTGGATTTATGCTAAGAAGCTTAGCGAATGAATATTTGTGGACCTATTACCCTTGGCGTACCCTAGTTCAGGATGCGGATAATGGGGTGAAAGGGAACCGATCATATTTGCTCAGAGGTTATGGTGACATGGCAAACATGAAGGTTTATCGTGAAATCTTCCTACTCAGCGGTAATGAGAACATGGCAGGGAGCCTTTACGGAGGCTATTTGTGGTCAACAGAGGACATTTGTGGTCAACAGAGGACATTTGTGGTCAACAGAGGACATTTGTGGTCAACAGGGGACATTTGTGGACCTATTATCCTTGTCGTACTCCGGTTGTGGGTACAGATAATAGGTTAAAAGGGACCGACATACTTGCTCAGAGGTAATGTGGACATGGCAAATATGACGATTTCTTTGACGGAGCTTCCCACTCAAGGTAATGAGGACATGGCAGGAGTGGGCTCAATGAAGATTGGGTACATAGAACGACTCAGAGGTAGGAGAACGTGGAAGTTCTATGCGAGGGGGCGGTTTATTTTTGGTGGAAGTGAAGACGACTCAGAGGTAATGAGGACATGGTCGTTTCGGAAATTGGTGGATCGACTACCCTTTTTGTGCACTGGGAGTGCGGGTAGTGAATCCTGAGGAGGATCTCTGCCAGGAAGAAAGTTCAGAGGTATAATCATACTTGACTTACTATCTGAAAGAGTGACCGAAATGTAAGTTCAGAGGCACCAGCTGGTACATAACTTGGTAATTTGGACTATTGAGGGAGTGAGAGTTCAGCGGCACCAGCGGTGCATGGCTCGATAATCTGAAATATGGTGGATGAGAGTTCAGTAGTACTAAAGGGGTACATGACTCGATAATCTAGAGAATGATGGATGAGAGTTCAGTGGTACTAAAGGAGTACATGACTCGATAATCTGGAGATGATGTTTAAACATAGTATTTCTTCAGGAACTTGCCGTTGACGGGCAACATGAGCAAATCTCCGTTCTGCTTAGCGAGGCGGTAGGCGCCGTTGGAGAACACGGTCTCAATGACAAATGGACCTTCCCATTTTGGCTGGAACTTACCGGTGGTCTTGTGAGTCATGACCATCGGCCTCTGGACTGCCAGAATAAGATCGCCCACTTGGAATGTTTCTGATTTTAACTTTCTTGTTGAAGGCTCCTGAGATGCGTGCTTGGTATAGCTCGATCCTTTGCTGAGCTAGGAGGCGCTTTTCATCTAAAGCCTCCAACTCTTGTCGTCGTCGGTAGTTATCATCCATCGTCAATTGATAAGTGAGGGCGACGCGGAGTGAGGGATCTGAGTCTCCAAAGGGAGGACTGCCTCGCTTCCGTACACCAGAGAGAATGGTGTATTTCCGGTGGCTGTTCGAACCGTGGTGCGATAAGCCCATAAGCACTCGCCGATCTTCTCGTTCCAGTCGCGTTTGTTGGAGGAGACGAACTTCTTGAGGAGCTTGATGATTGTTTTGTTGAATGCCTCTGCCAACCCTTTGCTGCCGGGTTGTATGGTGTCGAAGCGATATTCTGAATGCGGTGCTTATCGCAGAATTGGTAGAATTCATGGCTTATAAACTGTGGACCATTATCATGGATGATTCTTCGTGGTAGCCGAAGCGGTAAATAACGTGATGCTTAAGGAAGCTGATCAGGTTTGAAGTTTTAACTTCTGCGAGTGGGACAGCTTCCGCCCATTTGGAGAAATAATCAGTGATCGCAAGTATGAAGCGATGTCCTCGGGAGGAAGGTGGGTGATTGGACCAATGATATCTATTCCCCATGCTTCGAATGGCCAGGACGCCACTGTCGGATGTAGAAATTCGGATGGTTGGTGAATGAAGTCTGCGTGGACTTGGCAGGCCTTGCATTTTCTGGCATAATCTATCACATCTGCCACCATCGTAGGCCAGTAGTAGCCCCGGCGAAGGCGGTCCTGTTGCTTAGGCTGGGTTGATGGGCCCCACAGATACCGTCGTGAGCTTCTCGTACAGCTTCTGTAGCTTCCGCGTTCGACAAGCACCGGAGCAATAATCCGTCGTAGGAACGGCGATACAACATTTTCGTCTCTGTATCGTAGAAGAACTGAGAGAACGCCGTCTGATAGAGGTAGCTTCCTTTGGATTCTCTGAGAGGATGTCGTATACGATGAAGTCGATGAACGGCTGTCTCCAGTCCGGTGTGTCATCGACCGTCTGGGCGGAATAACTTGCCATGGCTTGAACGTTGTTCTTGGGACAGACCAGTTCGTGGCCTATTACGTCAACCGAATGATGAGCTTGGTTCGGCACTGCTAAGGAAGCGGCAAGGCCTGCTAGGCATCGGCTTCGATATTTGGAGTCTGGGGACGTGCTCGATGAAGAATCCCTCGAATGATGAGATAATATTGATCGCAATTTGATGGTAGGGATCATGTCTTCATGGCGAACCTCGTATGAGCCCTGATCTGATTGACGATTAGTTGGGAGTCGCCGTATGCTTCAAGGTATTCTACCCCCAGCTCTTTTGCAATTGGAGGCCAATGACCAGAGCGTTATATTCGGCCACATTGTTGGAGCAGGGTTCCGTGAGGGAGTAGGCGCGATTGATCACCAGCCCAGTAGGAAATTAATACCACTCCGACCCCGACGACGATGTTTCCCTTGGGTCCGGTCCTTGAGCGCCATCGAAGAACATTCGCCATATGTTATCGTGGGTGGCTGTATTCGAATCGGCGACCTCGTCTGGGATCTCTTCATAGATTCTGGATGACTCCGATCCTGGGTGGGCTGCCAAAAAGTCTGCTAGGGCTTGACCCTTAACAGCCTTTTGCGGGACGAAGATCATATGATAGGGGGACAGTAATATTGCCCATGTGGCGAGGCGAGAGCTGAGGGCCCCTGGTTTAGTCATGAGGACTCTGAGGGGGTTGACTCGCGAGTCACATGTATGGTTGTCCTGTGACATAGTGCCGCGTCTTTGAACAGCGAATACCAGGGCGAGACACTCCTTTCTATGGCGGTGTACCGATGTTCTGGCCTGATCATCATCCGGCTGAGATAATATATGGCCTGCTCGTGGCCTGTATCGTTATTTTGTGCTAGTAGGGCACCAAAGGAGTGTTTCATTGCTCGTACGTAGAGCAGGAATGGTTTTGCGGGGACTGGGGCCACCAGGACTGGGGGATTCGACAAATATTCTTTGATGTCGTCGAAAGCACGCTGGCATTCCTCGTCCCATACGAATGAGACTCCCTTCTTCATGAGGTGTGTGAACGGTCGGCATCGCCCGGAGAGTTGGAAATGAACCTCCTGATGTAAGCTAGCCTCCCTTGGAGGCCTCTGAGTTTGCGGAGATTTTTCGGGGGACCCATCTCCATGATTGCCTTCGTCTTCTCAGGGTCTACATGGATGCCCCGTGCCGTGATGATGAAGCCTAAGAATTTTCCGCTGGATACGCCCAAGAATGATTTCGTAGGGTTCATCTTAGGTTGTGGGCTCTCATCAGATCGAATACCATTCTCAGGTCTTGCAGATGATCTTCCTTATGGCGACTCTTGACGACGATGTCGTCGACATAGCATTCTACTATTTTGCGTAAATGTTCTCGAAAAATGATACTCATTGCCCGCTGATATGTAGCGCCAGTATTCTTTAGACCGAATGGCATGACTGTGTAGCAGATGTACTAATCGGCGTTCGGAATAATGTGTACTTTCGTCGTCGGGAGACATCTTGATTTGATTATACCCCGAGAATCCATCCATGAATGACATCGTTCGAAGCCGCATGTGTTGTCGATCATGATGTCTGTGATGGGAAGGGGAAATTCATCTTGGGGCATGCCTCGTTCAGGTTGCGGAAGTCGATGCATATTCGAATCTTCCTCTTCTTCTGAGGACGGGTACTATTTGGCGACCCAATCAGATGTTGCTCTTCACGAATGAAACCGCTGGCTATTAACTTGT
>JANAVB010020903.1:0-89675 GCA_029216955.1 Iris pallida | reverse complement strand
ATCATCTTATCTCGATTTTGTGTCGTAAGTTTCGACGTACGAATAACGAAGTACACTTTATATCTTTAACAATTATACTAGAATTGATCATGTTTGACCAGAGTTGACCAGTTGACCAAAAGTCAACTGTAAGTCAACACTTGACCTAGTTTGACTAGATTGTTGACCGGAGTTGACCTAGAGTTGATTTGACTTAGAAGAACCTAGGATAATATAGATTGCTTGTAGAGATTCATTTATTACAACTTGAACACCTTGTAACCTGTATTGCTTAAATAGGACTCTGTGGCTTCAGTTGGACCCCTATACCTATCAGCTATTCAGGTTATCAAGCGAGTACATTCTCTGATTATTTCATATCATGTTTAGAATTATTTTCCTGCTTTAAATTACTTTACTTGATACTGTCACGTTGGTCACACGGATTGGTACTATATGGATCCCTTCTTGAGATGTTATCCTTCAGGAGCATCGGATATTACATGTTCTGTGCGTTTCACTTATATTGTGTATCACTATGCTTCTTGGTTCATTGATCACTTGTGACATGTACTCTCATGATCACAGAGTCTCCTTGAATCTCCCATTTATGGGCATTCCTAGAATCACCCATTTATGGGTATCCATGTATCATCCCTTGTGGGCCATTGCATGGAATCATAACATAACCTGGCTGGATCCTTGTGTATTGATTGGGGGTACGGGGGAGTAGAAGTAGACATGTGAATATTATCCAAGTCGTGTAGCATCAGAATCTTTCCGTAGTGTAGCATAAGAATCTTCTATGCCATTTACATGTCTATATTGTACTCTGACTTACTAGCCACTGTTAGTTCTCTATTTATAGTAGATATTTCTATTACAGTTTTCTTCCTGTTTACATACTGTATTTTCTTCAGTTCATGTATCTTACTTAACTGCATGATTATATTTTCTAACCTGCTATGATCTGTTGAGATGTATTGTGCTCGCTTCTGTCCTGACTGGACCTGTTGAAAATTTTACAGATAGCCTGGAGGTTGCCTGCTAGCCTAGAGGAGACACAGTAGAGGTTGTATAGATAGCTAGGGTTTTGCTCATAGTTTATGTAACACCCATATCTCAGAACACATATTTTGGTTAAGCCTGCATGTATCTTGGACCTGTATTTTATTTTCTCAGATTCTGGCCTGTAATTTATTTTGGCTCGACTTGCAGATTTTTGGTTTTCTCGTAAAACGGGTTCTGGCATGGCTTGGTTTTATTTTGTGGAGTAGGATTGGTTTGGTTTAGCATGCATTGGAACACCTTGGCCTATGCTCTACCCTCAATACAACACAACCCACCCTCATTAAAACCCTACCAACCTTTTCTCTCTCCTCTTTACTTTTTATTTATTTTCTCCATCTTCTTCTTCCTCCTTCCTCCACCAACACCATAGGCAAGTGTACCTTGCCACCACATGAGAACCCTTTTTATTTGTCCATTGCTAGATTAGGTCATGGTGAATAATATTAGAACTTGGCATTTTGTGATTTGGAGTTTTCATTTTTCTAGATCTAGGTTTTAACCATTTTCGAAAATTCTTGGTTTTGATCTATTAAACTTTGATTTTTGCTTGTTTTGATGCTTCCATGTGGAAGAGAATTCAATTTTACTCAAGTTAGAACTTTGAAAATCTAGATTTGGTTTTGATTTGGCCAAGATATGAAGATTGGAAATATTTGGTGTTCATGGACTTGCTCTCGGCCTGGAGGAGCAGATCTCTCGGCCTGCGCTCTTTAGTGCAAGGCCGACTGCGCAGCTCACCCTTTGGTGAACTGCGCATCCCCCTTCTCAGCCAGCGCTTCTTAGCGCTGGGCTGTCTTGCGCTCGCCCCCCTGGGCTTAACCGCGCATCCTCCCCATGCGCCACTCATCCCCAGCGCACTTGGCCCCATGCGACACTCACCCCCAGCGCACTTGGCCCCATGTGCCACTCACCCCCAGCGCACTTGGCCCCCTGCGCACTTGATCTCTGCGCACTTTGCCCCCTGCGCAGCTCAATCCAGCGCCATCTAATCCTGGCGCAGTCCAACTCAACCCCTTGGCACCCTGCGCAACCCAACCCCTTGGCACCCTGCGCAACCCAGTAGCTCATGATGGTTTGGTTTTTTTTTGGGACTTGGCTTCTCTTTTGTGGATTGGATTTTGAGATCTTGTTCCTCACAGCACGACTATCTTGACCCAACACGACCTGACACGATTTTCAGTATTTGCTTATGACTAGTACAGTTTTTATGATTTCTGTGATTTATGATCCTAATACTTTCGGACCTTCTTAATAGTGACCCGATGGGGTGCACTCTTGACTTATAACCTGATAACTTGATAGTGGCTCGTGGCGGCGCCCTTTGACTTGTAACTTGACTTGACTTGACTTGATGCTATTGCGACGGCTAACTTGACTTGTATAACCAACTCTGACACCGTGGGTGTTCCTGCTTGCTTGTTTGTACAATCTACCTGTCTTGTCTTGCATCATGTCTAGGACGTGACTCCCTGGTTCCCACGGTCAGGGATTCGTACTGAATATGGATTAGACTAATAATTAGATCTAACTATAGTTCATGAAGAATTTCCAGTCACAGGCAATCTCGTTATCTGGGCGCTTTAATTAGACTTGTAGCTTGCCGACGAGTAGAGCACATTTTCAGCACACTGTCATATGTTGCACCCTCTAAGTCACCTAAGGGTATATCGTCTTCGGGGCGATGTACCCAACCATACTCTCAACCCGCGAAAGGATAACTGGATGGTCTGCAGGGCTTAGGACTGGAGAATTTTCATTTGCATCTTGTTAGTAATTAGGCATGTGATAACCCTAGTTAGTTAAAGTAGTAAGCCGTAGCAATTGCTTGGCCGCTTGTGAATGGATGATGTCTAGCTTTGTCTAAGTCTTGTCTAGTCCCTGTACTTGGTACTCCTGAGATGATTGTTTTACTTATCTTTAACAATAAATGGATAGAGACAAGTGCTATTCAGGCGAAAGGTTACAACCCCGATCCTTGTTTGGTTTACGAGTTGTAATCTGGCTCCCAGAATGGTTCCATGTCCCTAGTCGTTTATTGTCCTGTTGTACTTTTATTACCTGTACTTTTCTTCTATTTTCTTATGTTCTGATATGCTGGCTTTTGTTCTTATTTTGTGGCCTCCTTTGTGGCACTTGCTCTTTCTGGGGTTTGACCCAGGTTTTGTGTGGCCAGATTTCGGAGCAGCACCCGAGGATCTACCGAACCTCCAGCCCGATGGTGGCGACTAGAAGGAACCCGGGCTACGAGTGGGTTTTCTATTTTGTTCGCTCACTCTATTGTAAAATTATTCTTTTGAGGCGTTTAGCCGACGAGCACCTGTTAGCTCGATGCACATTTACTTACTGTCTGCCTACGGGCTGTAAACATGATTAACAAATTCTATGGTTGATCATGTATGACTTAACTCTTGCTAGTCTTAGCATTTTGTAATACTAGCTTCATGATCAACTGATATGTAATATTTGGGACGCCTTTTATTATATATTTGGTGGTCAAACATCTTGTGACTATATTACTTGCTTGAGATTGAGACAATAGGCTTGACCTTAAGAGACCGTTGGCTTGTAGTAAACCCTCATATCTATACAGTCGTGACCGTATAGCGAGATGGACTTCATTTCAATATACGTAGCTGGCTATGTTCGCCCCGCTCTCCAGTATTCTGGTTCTGGGGCGTGACAGTTTATTTTCAGTTGTCTTGAGTTGTATTTATGGATTACTGTATTTGAGCTTTGAGATGTATTTCTGGGTTTGTGTATCTTAGACACTTAGACTTCTATCTGCTGTATCTATTTTGGATTTCATGTTTTATCTATCTTTATCATGTTCTACCTTAGATGTGATTGAGACTGTATTTGCTATATCACCTCCATTCGGAGAGTATATACTGTACAGGTACATATTGTTAGATGATTGACCTAGGACAGTGTTCTACCGCCGATACTACGGCGTAGGCGGAGCGTTGTTACGTTTTCGTACCCTCACAGTGGGTGCGGGTTGTGACACATTTTTAGTGGTGGCCCATGCAGGTCGAGTTTATGTAGTGGTATTCGAACTAGAGTATCACTACAGCCTGCAATAGGATTAGGATATTTTTGAATGTACTCAATCACAGTTAGGATCCCTTGATAGATTCCTGGGACGACCCTTGAGAATCTTATTTTAACTTCGATTTGAAAACTCTTCTTCCCTTGATTTGATTTATCTTTACTTTCTGTTGTTAAATTTGATTTTTATGGATTATTGTTGAATTTGAGTTTGTATTTATTGATTTTGATGGATGATTGTTGAATTTTGAATCTTGATGTTAGCTGTGGCATCCGAGTTTGTATTTATATGATTTGATAGATTTTTGTTCATTTTTGGATCTTGATGTTCGTTGATAAATTTGATTTTTGGGTATCTATTGTTGATTTAATTTAATTTTTGTCAAGATGAAATTATATGGGCTAGGTCATCTAAGTTATGGAATCTAGTCTTCTATAGTCACATTAGCCAGCATGGTGAGGACATATAGTCTGATTTTGGATATATTCTCGGGTGTGGGAATTTAAGGTTTTCGCAGCCAAGCTAGTGGCATCGCGAAAATGTTAAATACCACGATTCTAGAGGTATGTGCCTAAGTCGAGGACTTTGTGATTATCGTAGCCTTGCTTACTAGTACGGAGGATTTAGAGTACCATGATTTTGGATAGACGCATATGATTATCAGATTGTACCTTAAATATTTTGAACATGATTTCTCTACTTTTGTTTCAGTCCTTCAAAAAAAATATTATTATTTGTTTTGTTTTGTTTTGCTTCTCATTATTTAACTTAGGGTAGCTTTAGCTATTTTTATAAACCTTGTGTAACTTTTTGCTATGAGTTTTTTCATAATACAATGAATCGATGATTTTTACTAGACCTTATCATGGATTTGATAGTTTAGCACTGGGTTTCAAAAATGGTTCCTTCTTTAAACAGATAAGCAGAAAGATTTTATCGTTATTTCCTTCTTGCTATTATTTTTGTATTAAATAATAATAATAATAATAAAACTGTCTTGATTACACCAATCACCTACTTTACAATCTTGGTAGGAATCTAAATGTTGGTCTTAACGTAGAATTTAATTTTTATATTGGGACATGAGAATATATAAGTGGACACAGACACTTTGTCTGACACGTATGCATGCTACATTTTGATTACCAACCCATCTAAATACATATTAATATGTTGTTGATGTTTAAATTCTCAAAACCCCAATATTCTGATACAGTGCAGTATCAGAGACTGGTTTTCTGCTTTTCCAGTTTGAATTCATAATTCAAATATAAATTTTATGTTAGTAGTTTTGTTTACATCACTGCACATGTATGTTATATACAGGGTTCAATTCAAAAAAATTGGTTGAGTTTTGTGTTTGAATTTATCAAATCTGAAACTACATTATGTTAATATTACACTGGTTTAAATGTTAGCTTATTTCAGATTCTTGTATGTAAATGCTGAACTAAAACTGGGTTTAACCTTTCAATACTAAAGCTATAACCCTGTACAAGGACACACACTCTAACATAGTATACGCTGCCATGTAAACCTAACCTTTCCTCTCTATGTTAGTTCATATCTATAAGGATATATATATAGTTTATGCATATTGTTATAATGTATACATATACATAACTAAATCTCTACCTCTTTATATTATATATATATATATATATATATATATATATATATATATATATTATATATATATTATAATATATAGAAAAAAATATGTATATGGTTAGCCATGCATGTTATGAGTAAATAGGTTGTGTATGGTAGATTGTTTAACCAATATGCCATGAGTAGTGTAACTGGATAGCTATTTTTGAAACCCAAATCCTTCTATACATTCATGTATATTTCACATACACATGCCTACTATCTAACCACTGAACATGTCCATATCACCCATACACACACAAACCACATAACCTTTACATAATGCTAGCTTTTCCCTCTCTAACGCTCTCTCTATATATATATGTGATTGGATTTCAATGCAAGTGACTTTCATTCTTTAACTTTTGATTTTGATTTTTTTCTGTACCCTTCATAGATAATAGTAGTTATCTTTATTTTATTTTATTTTGATAAGTACCAGTTTTCATATAGGATGGTAGACCGTCTTACAGTCTTGATGATTGTTATTTGTATCTTTTCTAGTTTAGCACCCCTAGATTGCTTGTGTGTTTTGATATCCTATGACCGTTTTGGTTAGCATGACTAGTACCTAGATGAGACTTTCACTACCACCATATGCCATGACCCAGTATGTCGACCTTTTAAATCGTATGATTTGTTTAAGTTCTGAGACCTTGATTGTGGGGGGTTTGACCTAGAAGGAGTATGAACATTTTAATTTCGAGGACAAAATTTTTATAAGGTGGGTAGGATGTGAGCACCCGGAATTTCGGATTGATTTTTTTTTTCTGATTGATTTAGTTTCAATAAATAAATTATTCTGTTTAATTATCCTTAAGTGTACTTTCCCTGCCTTTGATATTTGGAGTGTCAGGGATGTTCAACTCTAGAAACCTTCTTCACGAGTTTTGTAGTGGACATGATTACCTTCATGATGGTATATAATGTCCCATCCAAACTGTTCCCTTGTACTCTTTCTGCTTCGCACAACTTCTGGTCGATTTAGACCATTTGATTATTAATTAATTTTCCCACTCTTTCCTTGATCATTATTAGCACGTTACCGTGACTTTAATTTGGAGCGCCAGACCAGTCATTCTCTTGAAACTAACTCTCATGCATGATCTACTCGAGACGCACTTCACCCATAACCTTCGTGTCCCACTCAGACACGCCATTTTGTGCTCCATTTGCTTCGCACAACTTTCCTGACATGTGACCGATTTTATTTCGCCCCACGGTGTCACATTTATTTTCCAACTTGATTTGGGGTACCCTGTCGACCAAAACCGTCAACCCCAAATATGGACATGGCCCACATTGAGCCTACTACCCGCACGTTGTCCCATTTATTGGAATCCCCACATGCTACTTATTTACCCATGATCATAGACACCTATTTAAATTCGATTATTTCGCCATGTCCGGTTTTGATCCAACCCGGCTTGACTGAACCCAGCCCCAGCTCCATGTTACTCTCCATTACCATCACCCTCAGCCCTATTACCCTTAAAAAACTAAATACTCATTCTACCTATTTTTAATATTTATTAGAAATTTCGTTATTGAAATCCCTATAGGAATGACCTAATTTCCTATAATAAATTTCTACCCTTGATTTCCCCATTCAATCCTTACCATTGATTTCCCTCCATCCCTATAGCAGCCAACAACATCCCCAACACTCACATGGTCGGCCCTAACTTCTAGGGATAGCCATTTTCTTTCTCTCATTTTGTACACCATTAATTTACTCACCATTCTCTCTCTTATTTTTTTCCTCACAACAAAAACACACCCATACAGCCAGCAACCTGGCCGAGCCCGACCTCCCCTCCACCCTGGCCGAGCTCGGCCGGCCACCACCAGTGGCCTCCTTCTCCACCAAACCGGCCACCACTACATCACTCCACTTCATCACCTCTTCTTCACTCATGGCCGAACCACCTCTTCTCCTCCTCACCACCTCCTCCTAGGCCGTCGGCCACCCACCTAGGCCGTCGACCACCACCGCACCACCACCAGTCAACACCACCACCAATCCATCCGTCATTCCATTTCAATCCACCACCACCACAATGAACAACCATCACCACCAACGTCCACCATAGCCGCCACCACCTCCACCGCACGTCAGCCGTCGCCCCGCCATGCCAGGCCGCGCCTCCGCCGGGCCAGGCCAGGCGTGCATCCCCCGTGCACTGCAGCAGCTGCAGCAGCGGGCATGGCTGCATCATTGCACGCGTGCAGGCGCCACCGCCGGCGCCGTGGCCGCCGTGGTCGGCGTGGCCGACCCCCTTGGCCGGGCGCACCCCCGGGGCAGGCCCCGTGGCCGCCGTTCACCTGTACGACGTGTATCGGAGGAGATCCGTACGTTTGGCACGGGTTCCCGTCGTGACGAGCCCGGAAACGAAGCTGAAATGCCGCCCCGTCGCAGCAACTTCGTACGGACCGTTGGATCGACGATTTCTTCGCTCCGTCACAATCTCGGTATATCCACCTTCATTTCTGTCAATTTTCGTCCGTTGATTTTATCGTTTGATACCTCAAAACCGGCCACCAAGTTGACCGTTTAAATTGTATAAATTTTAGACAGTTTCGCGGAGTCAACTTCGTCAGCTTGTACCTCCTCCACCGCAGCTCCATTTGGCGTGCTACCAGTTCCTGTGCGAAGCTGGTATAACCCTCTTGCTGCCTCCTCCAGTTTCGTTTTATTGTGAGCTTGTTTGATTGGTTGAATTCGACGCCAAGTTGGCCGTCCGAATTCATATTTCTAACTTGTAAAATTCTATTTTTGAACACGGGACTCCAGATTTGATTTCTGACACCACCAGTAGACTCGTGGCGTTCTGGTATGTTTTCAAATAAAATTGTTAGATTTGGAGGACGTGGGCCCTGACACGCATTTCGGTGCAAAGTTGGGTCCCCAGTCCGGGTCAACGGAACTTTTTGACGTCGGCTCATCGGAGTCCAATTTCGGATGTACCGTTGAGTTCGTATCGTCATTCTGGACTCGTTGACATATAATTTGCTAGGTTTTAGTGGACATTGGTTCCGACACGCATTTCGGTACAAGTCGGATACCAATATCCGGATCAATGGGTCATTTTGAGATCGGCTCATCGGAATCCAATTCTGGATATACCGTTGAGTTCGTATCATCATTCTGGACTCGTTGACATGTAGTTTGCTGAGTTTTGAGAACATCGGCTCCGACACACATTTCGTACAAACCGGAATTCTAAGTTCTGGTCAACGGACCAAATTGAGATCGGGTCAACGGAATCCAATTCTGGATATACCATTGGGTTCGTATCGTTATTCTGGTTTTGTGAACATAATTTGTTATATTTTATAGACTTATTTTCTTGCACGTTTTTCGGTGCTAAACGGCTCCGACACGGATACCGTTTTGACCCAAATTATCTTTTTGCCCTTGTGTCCAAATTGGACCGATGGGTAGGCTATCCTAGCTAATTTGACCATTCTGGACACGTTGGCGATGTTTATTTCATCGTCCGACATATTTGTTGATAATTTCTATGAGTTTAACTTTTTATAATTAATTATAAATAATTCTTATAATGTTCGTATTTCGAGATTAATACAATAAAACTGAGATCAATCAATTCCAGTGATCTCACATCGCTGAAATTGACAAGTCGGACACGTGGATCACTATAATAAGATTATCAACTTTACGTTGATCATCTTATCTCGATTTACGTGTCGTAAGTTTCGACGTACGAATAACGAAGTACACTTTATATCTTTAACAATTAGACTAGAATTGACCCTGTTTGACCAGAGTTGACCAGTTGACCAAAAGTCAGCTGTAAGTCAACACTTGACCTAGTTTACTAGATTGTTGACCGGAGTTGACCTAGAGTTGATTTGACTTAGAAGAACCTAGGATAATATAGATTGCTTGTAGAGATTCATTTATTACAACTTGAACACCTTGTAACCTGTGTTGCTTTAAATAGGACTCTGTGGCTTCAATTAGACCCTATACCTATCAGCTGTTCAGGTTATCAGGTGAGTACATTCTCTGATCATTTCATATCCGTTTAGAATTATTTTCCTGCTTTAAATTACTTTACTTGATACTGTCACGTTGGTCACACGGATTGGTACTATATGGATCCCTTCTTGAGATGTTATCTTTCAGGCATCGGATATTACATGTTCTGTGCGTTTCACTTACATTGTGTATCACTATGCTTCTTGGTTCATTGATCACTTGTGACATGTACTCTCATGATCACAGAGTCTCCTTGAATCTCCTATTTATGGGCATTCCTAGAATCACCATTTATGGGCATCCATGTATCACCCCTTGTGGGCCATTGCATGGAATCATAACATAACATGGCTGGATCCTTGTGTATTGATTGGGGGTAAGGGGTAGAAGTAGACATGTGAATATTATCCAAGTAGTGTAGCATCAGAATCTTTTCGTAGTGTAGCATCAGAATCTTCTATGCCATTTACATATCCATATTGTACTCTGACTCACTAGCCACTGTTAGTTCTCTATTTATAGTAGATATTTCTATTACAGTTCTCTCCATGTTTACATACTATATTTCCTTCAGTTCATGTATCTTACTCTACTGCATGATTATATTTTCTAACCTGCTATGATCTGTTGAGATGTATTGTGCTCGCTCCTGTCCTGACTGGACCTGTTGATAAATTTTACAGATAGCCTGGAGGTTGCCTGCTAGCCTAGAGGAGACACAATAGAGGTTGTATAGATAGCTAGGGTTTTGCTCATAGTTTATTTCAGTTGTCTTGAGTTGTATTTATGGATTACTGTATTTGAGCTTTGAGATGTATTTCTGGGTTTGTGTATCTTAGACACTTAGACTTCTATCTGCTGTATCTATTTTGGATTTCATATTTTATCTATCTTTATCATGCTCTACCTTAGATGTGATTGAGACTGTATTTGCTATGTCACCTCCATTCGGAGAGTATATACTATACAAGTACCTTTATATTGTTAGATGATTGACCTAGGACAGCGTTCTACCGTCGACACTGCGGCGTAGGCTGGGCGTTGTTACGTTTTCGTACCCTCACAGTGGGTGCGGGTCGTGACAACGGGACATGCGAAGGCTATGCCAAGCCTTGGACGACGGGACCGTGCATGCTTTATCAAGCATTCATGCGGGCAACGCCTATGACTTAGGCTAATTCGTGCGTTGGGACAAAACAACGGGACCGTGCATGCTTTGTCAAGCATTCACGCAGGCGATGCCTATAACTTAGGCTAATTCGAGTGTCATGGCAACTTAGGCCAACTTCCTTCCCCCACGCCACGGGATCGAAGGATCGAGTGTCATTTGAAAGCACGTTGAGCCGACTTCTAAGTAGACTGTGGGACCATTTTCCATGTTCTAAGACATTCCGACCCGTCGGGATTATTCCCTTAGCTATGTGGATGTGTCTCTTTTATTATCAAGCCTAACTTGTACAAGTTGAAAACATGCGAGTTATTAAGTGAAGGCTAAGATGAGACGAGTTCACCGAAACTACCCACTGAGAGGAGTCGCCTCGACCGAGCGAGCCTTCGAGCAGTCATTGTAAGGCTAAGTCCGAACGCCGTCGGCGTTTCGATTCCTCCGATTGACTTTGCGGGACGGGGCACTACAACATACACCACTCAGAACAAGTCTCGTCCTCGAGACTTTCCTGAAGGCAAGCCATCCTACCATTTCTATGGCCAAGACTTATTCGTGTCCAGACACGGGACTATAAGAGTCGAGCGAGACACGCCATAATTTATCGTATACACTTCGCCTACGCGTTTCTTTGGTTCCGAGCCACGCTCGTACAAGTATCAATCTTTTCCTTTAGCACGATTTCAAATTCTCGACACTCTTCCATTCCTCAAGTCTTGCTTGAACTCAACGTATCACTTGGTTGGATCGTGCACGCATTCCAGGCGTCCCCAAAATACATGCATTCAGCCAAGCCGCATGATAGAGAATTCGTCATTCTCACTCGAGTCGTATCGTACATACTCAGGCGTCCCTGAAATATATGCAAGTCAGCCGAATCTCGCGAGGGGTATTCCTATATTCGTGATTCATACTATCCATCCAAGCCAATCCTCAAGATCAATTTTTCGATTGCTAACTCTTGAAACATGGGCGTCTCGCCTATCCGCTAGGCCATTTCTTAAGGCTAAGTCAATGTCAGGATTGGAATCATAGTTCCCCAACAATAATACCAACACTGACCCCAAATCCTAGGGTCAAACCAAAGTCGGTAGTATGGGGTTTTCTACCCAAGCTCGTGTCACTCAGATTTCTAAACATCGAGCATGATCACCTAGTTCGCTTCAAAGCACTCGTTACGCATATTCGATTCTGTTCCATTCACCAATTATAACCAATTCATGTATTCGATCACGAGGTCGTCTAGCTCGACAATACGTTGTGCCCTAATCTCACGCGAGTCCGATTATCCACGGTGGTTCATGAATCACCATGCAACGCTCCGCGGAATAATCATTCTCATCGGGGCGTAACTCTTGTTTGAGTCTAAACTTATTCATTTTTGATACGCGAATTAGACCTATTCAATCCTCAAGTTCAATCGTCAAGCACACTGAGTTATTCTCGAGTCCACCTTCGCTTCAAATCACAAGTCGAAGCAATCAAATTGCCACGCCATGCAAGTTCAATCACTCCCGCTGTATAAATCACCATATCAGCGCTCACGCAGAGTGATCGTCCTAATTGGCGTGACGCATGTGCAAGGTTGGAGTTGCGCTCGCATAAGACAAGAACGTCAACGTTGTGGTTATCGACGAAGCAAATCCAAATATTTCATTTTCATCCGAGCCAAGATCTCATCGATAGTCCGATCGTCATTCGTTCAACTAGAAAATCCTCGAGCCAAGTTTATCTTTTCCTTGACACATTTCAACATCCTGAGTATAGCATCCATCGGAATAATAACATTTGTACGATCGTCATTCGTCGAGTCAGAGTACCCCGAGTTATCGTATATTGATCTTTGATACGCCTCAATACCATCGACGATATGCGTAACCTGACGATCTTCCTTTGCAACCAATTTTGAGTCGTGCGACTGATGCTATTGTCTGAACTAGATATACCACAATTCCTCGATATTCAAGATCAAGTTCGATCGCTATTCCTCATGCTAGTTTCAAGATTGTTGTCCAAAACTCATGTCACATTTCATTTGACTCATTCCGAAATTGTATGTGTGATTTACTAGATTTCTTCGATCAAGACATTCACTTGTTTCATCGTTCCGAATCGTTTTCTAACTCGCTTGCCCATTCACAAGTTGTTCGAACGACATCTCGTTCGGGACACTCGAAGTCACGACCAACTAAGCGTGACGCGTTCTAAGGCTTTGCACGATCGCATCGCCTCACCGACATACTCGTCGTTATTCGTAATCCTCAATTTTTGCTTGAATGAATTCCAAAACAAACAATACACCACTCAGGATTCGAGCCATCCGATCTAGTCCTCAATCACGTTCGCATTCACTCGATTTCTACAACTTATAGATTCGTTCGACGAATCTCTAGCGTAATCGCTCGTATCGACGCACTAAGTCGTTCGCACTATTTCTTAAAATCTAAACCAGTCTTTCTTGCAGGCCTAAGCGTCAGTTCGATAGCGTTTCTATCGATATACACTCCAAGTGTATTTCCGTTCCCGACCGAGCGATACTTAATATTGCTCGCGACTCATTTGCACCAAAAAGTCGAGGTACGCGACACGAGGCACAACATAGCCAAAAGGCCGTGTGCATAGCTATCCCATGCGGACTATATTCGAGTTTGCATGCTCGATTGCTAATGTCGACGTACGACTAGTTAGGCATGCTCACAACTTGCTAACTTTAGCACTTGTTCTCTATCAAGTCAAGTTGACACCGTTCGACACAAAGGCCATACTGATGTGTTCGACGATAGCCTATCGATGTATTCGATTGAATGCTTGTACGAGCTTTTGAAAATATTTAAACTTATTGTATGGACATGCCGAGGGACATTCAAGAGAGAGCGCACACTACTTTAACAACGACGAGCTTTCAAAACTGAAAAATTCAACTTGAAGTTCAAGGACGTAAAGCCGTGCTCTGATACCATTATGTCATGCCCCGCTCCCATATGAGCGATCGTCCTCGCTAAGACATGATGCCGCACGAGCCTAGATTGTGCTTATGTAAGGCAGGTTCCATAACGGCCGATTACAGCGGCGGCGACGGGGTCGTCGCACAGAAGTCCCAAGCAAAAATATTGAACATGTAGCGGAAATTTAAAGGCAAAACACAAGTTATTCAAAAGAACTCTTTATTGATATTGAACAATAATATTACAATGGGTGCAAGGCCATGATTAAAAGTCTCTCGTCTCACTTTTCTCTCATTATATAAGTCACTCTGCTCTCTCTCATCTCTCGATACAATGCTTGAGCCAACGGAAGCTTCAGAAGGCAATGTCCATACATTATGTCCCGTATAAGTCTTTGACTCCATACGGCCGCACGCTTTGAGTCGCCAAGGAACTCCGTGCCTCGACGCATCCAAGCAAGCTCCGTGCCACGAGCTTCTACCTGTGCCTGCACATGAAAACAGTGTGGGTGTCAATACTCAACTGTACTGGTTGAGTATTCTCCTCGCCCACCCATACAAAACCGACACGTTCATTTACTTTGTGCAGCTTAAATCCCTTTCGATTGTCTTTCTAGTCTTTTCTTAGGATCAATTTTAAGACTTGATGTCTAACCAACTCGTTATGCGACGACATAGTCGTGCTATCATGCCATATATTTTGATCGAGGCGGTGCCTCATCGCTTATATACTCGACCAAACTTCAACTCGGGATGACAGGGTCGTGCCAAGACATCTATTCGTGACTTAACATATTCAAGACAGTGCCTCGCCGTAGAGCAACTTATGCAAACTCGGTCGTGCTAAGACCTTCAATTCTTTCACGTGCCTCTAAACCATTCTCGTGCCAACGATTCTCATGCCAAAGATGACAAGGGGGCGACTCGTGCAGGTCGTGCCTCTAGACCTTGCTTAGACTTGTTCGTTCTTCAAGATTGAGGTCGTGCCTCGCAACTTATCAAGACTTATCATGCTACCGCCTTGCGGCCTTCCTGTTTGACTCATTTGCTAACTTAGACAAGACTTGTGAAACATAGTGTTAATTTTATGGATATCCCGACGCCAAGTATCGTGCCAAGCATGGTGCCTATGCTGCAGCCCAATCTTAGGCCCAGACATTGTGTTACCGACTAGACCTGCATTCAAGCTCTAGACCCAATCCAAAGGCATACACACAATTTTGCCGCTATTCTGCCGACCCATCTACATGAGTGGTCACTAGCAATGTCAAGCTATCTTGGATCTCGGCTCGGGGATATCGGCTCGTCCCTACACGGGTAGCTAGCCCGGAGGCGTCGAATTCTCCCATGCGGTTATCCAACATCCTACTTGAGCCTCACTCGTTTCTCCTGGGCCGACGTGATCCCGGTGCCCCGGCGATCACTCGAGAAGACCTAACCTTGTCGACAAGTTGTCCAATGACCATGCAAGACTCAACTCGATCTATCAAATCCTTCCTTAACCATGACCATGCTTTCCTTCTTTCTATCGAGACTCCCAAGTAGCGGGACCGATCTCGTGCACTTCCTTATCAAGACTTTTAGCGAGACTCCCAAGTAGCGGGACCGATCTCGTGCACTTTCTTATCAAGACTTTAGCGAGACTCCCAAGTAGCGGGACCGATCTCGGCGACAACCAGTCGCGTGGACTTTCTTTGTCCGTGGCATGCTTTTCACTAAACCGACCGTGGCTCGTGCCTTAGACAGACCTTGTTCTCTAGGCGACGCTATCACTCAAGTCATATACCTTATACGACGAGCCTTGTTCTCGAGGGACTACGTGACTTGACAACCGCAGATAGAGCGGGACAGTGCTAGAAATAGCTTAGACCGACCGACATAACTTTGCCTAACTTATTTGTGCAACGACTTGACGAGCAAAGGCTATGCCAAGCTTCGCATCGAGGGAACGTGCCGTGCACGCGTTCGACTTTGAACAACCAAGTTTTCAGGTGCCTAGACTTAAGCCAAAAGCCGTGCAAGACGACTAACCTACGGGACATACGAAGGCTATGCCAAGCCTTGGACGACGGGACCGTACATGCTTTATCAAGCATTTATGCAGGTGACGCCTATGACTTAGGCTAATTCGAGCGTTGGGACAAAACAACAGGACCGTGCATGCTTTGTCAAGCATTCACGCAGGCGACGCCTATAACTTAGGCTAATTCGAGTGTTGACAACTTAGGCCAACTTCTTTCCCCTACGCCACGGGTTCGAAGGATCGAGTGTCATTTGAAAGCACGCTGAGCCGACTTCTAAGCAGGCTGTGGGACCATTTTCCATGTTCTAAGACATTCTGACCCGTCGAAATTATTCCCTTAGCTATGTGGATGCGTCTCTTTTATTATCAAGTCTAACTTGTGCAAGTTGAAAACATACGAGTTATTAAGTGAAGGCTAAGATGAGGCGAGTTCACCGAAACTACCCCACCTGAGCGAGGAGTCGCCTCGACCGAGCGAGCCTTCAAGCAGCCGTGGAAAGCCAATTCCGAACGCCGTCGGCGTTTCGATTCCTCCGATTGACTTTGCGGGACGGGGCACTACATGAGGGGATATTGTCCTGTGACAGTGAGGCCTATATGGTCTTATGTGTATCCTATGTTGGAATTAGTATGTGCGTTAGGGTAATGTATTAGGTAATATCATGTGGGTGAGAGAGATTTGGGTATCAAGTATGTTTATGGTAGAGAGGGTAATGTGATAGGTAGGTAATAGAATATCACCTAAGGCTAGGTAATGAACTATAGGATTCACCTAGATAGGAAATTACCCAAGTAATGCCTAGGTATAGGTCTTGTAATGTATTGGCATGCATGTACATGGGTAATTGTATAGGTAATGGTCTATGATGGATAGAGTTGAGTATTGCTTCCTATGTGAGAAATAAGATACTAGGATAGTCTAGTAGAGGTTAGATTACCTTGGAATGACATGACCATGGGCTAGAAACCCAGGTTGGACCTAGTTTGACTACAGTTGACTGGTTTGACTCTAAAAGTCAACTTTTAAGTCAAATTGACCTAGTTTGGCCACAGAGACCCAGTTTGACCTAGAAATCATTCTTCACTTATTTTTGACTTGTTTTCCTCATATTACACGAAGTAACCTATAAATTCATATATAGGTTTGTGTGACATCACTTTGGGCCTCGATTCACATTCATTGCTCAAGACCACATGCGAGTACATTTTCTGATAGTTTTCATTATTTGATTTTCTATAATGCATGTCTATATTAGTGTTCTATTTTATTCCGACATGATAGATACACGAATTGATATTATATGGATTCATTGTCTTGAGACACGTGGTTTCATTTATATTGACTTTTACTGGACTAATGAATCACTGGGCTACGTATTTATTCTGGACTACAGAGATTCGTGTCGAGACCTGGATCCATGTGTAATGGTCGGGGAGAGAAATAACTAGGAGACGTGTGAACATACCTTTTCTACCCTATGGTCTTACTGGAATAATAGCAGCCATACGTGATGTGTGTTTATCGGATATTACCCTCTAGCCATTCACATGTCAACTTGGTATTTCAAAATACTGGTTTTAGACACAGCTTTCCTGGATTATTCTATACTTGCTAGTTGTATACACTGCATGACAGGTTTTCTCATTATTATACATATGTCTGTCTTTAAAATTTTATTTTTTTCCTATCAGATATATTGTTCCTTATCTGTTTATTTTCCTATTTTGTACATTGTCCCCTATAAAACTGCTCATCAAGTATTACATTATTATTTACTATTTTATAGCACTTATCACTTAATTGGAACTGCTAATGGGTTGTACTTCGCTCCATCCTGACTGGATATATTTTTTAGTTGGCTTAGAGGACTGTTGTCCTACCTAATGAGCAGGGGGTATGTGAAGGATGCACCCAGGAACCTCAGGAGGATCCTGCTCAGTAGAGAGTGCCCTAGCAGTGGCTTAGAGTTTTAGTATTTCATATTATATCGGATTGTTCCGAGAGAGGGATTTAGTTTTATTATATTTTACATGTATTTATTTGTCATAGACATCTAGGCCTAATTGTGTTGTAACTATGCTGTTATTCAGTTTTCATCTCCATTATCTTATATCTATATCGTGCTTTCATCCCCCTTAGATTATGTGATTTAGTTATGTTATGGATGTCATATTATCCCTCTGTACGAAGATGACATGTTATGATTCTTATATATTATTCTGTTTAGATAGTGTAGTTGACCTATACAGCATTCTACTCGATACTGCGACGTAGGCTTGACGTACCCACATGCTCGTACCCCTAAACCGGGTGCGGGTCGTGATATTTTTATGGTGGCCCATGCAGGTCAAGGTCGCAATTAATGCGATTTTGTAGTGGTGCTCGACTTAGAGTGCTATTACGAGCCTGCTATTAGGATATAGGTTATAGGATATGTAGGGAGATACTCAATCATAATTAGAAAACTTCCAATCTTTTGATTACCATTTCAATCCTTCATTGTAATTTTTCTTCGAAATCAATCGTCTTTCCTTGATAATATCTCATCTTGTGCCATATTGATTTCCTTGTTGATCTGTCTTCAGGATGCCGAAGACCATATCGTAGCGCTCTGGAACCGCCGTAGCGACGGAGAGATCTGCTACTTTACGATCTCCTCCTACAGCTGTGGGAGCTGCAGCTCCGGGGGTTGCTGCTACTATTTCTCCCATCCGTGAGGGAGTGTCAGCAGCAGTCGGGGGCGCTCCTCCACTGGTTCAGAGGACCATTTCAGTTCAGCCAAAGTTCATTCCTCCACCACCTTTACCATCGTCTGACACGGCATATATGTTCACATTGTTTCAACAGATGGGAGGTACAGAGGGCTCAGGCCCAGACGCAATAATGACAGGCTGACGTGTTGTGCCGGAGCATCGATAGTGCCCACCAATTGGCACTTGCTGCAGCGGAGAAGGTGGCTACTGTTCCGTCTCAGGATGCTCCAGTCAAGAAGATGTCCCCTCGAGAGTTCAAGGGGAAGGAGGGGATCCTCTACGCCGATGATTGGCTGGAGGATATTGAGCGGATCTTGCGTCTAGCACAGATCCCAGAGAGACTGCAGGTGGAGGCGGCCGCCAGCCAGCTCTTTGATGTTGCCCTCACGTGGTATCGTACAAAGCCTAGGCTTGCAGTGACAGGGTTGACTTGGGAGGCATTCAAGAAGCTTTTTAAGGAGAAGTTCTTCCTGACGTGGTTTTGAGTGCCTTGGAGAACCAGTTTTAGGGATTGGTTCAGGGGAACTTGTCAGTAGATGAGTATGATGTCGAGTTTTCCCGCCTGAGCTGGTTCACAAAGAGCATGGTTCAGGAGCCAGGGGATCGAGCAAAAAGTTCAGGAGGGGCCTGAACAGCGAGGACAGATCGCGTACATCTGGACATATCGTACAACGGCCTTTGAGGATATTCTGATGGATGCCGAGATTGCTGAGGACGACTTGGGTCTCAGGCCTAAGAGGGCCAGTGAATCCATGGGTGCTGGTACCAGTGTGGGATCGGCTAAGCGTCCTCATGTTCAGAAGGAGTATCATTAGCGAGCTGAAGCTCCGGTTCAACAGCTAAAAGCAGGGTGACCGGGCTTTTCTTTGCAACTATTACAAGAAACCTGGTCATTCTTGGGATGTCTGCAGGAAGAGATTGAAGGTGTGTTTGGTTTACGGGTCAGCTGTGCACCAGATGAGGGATTGCCCTATTGTACCCCCATTTGGTGGAGCGCAAGGCCAGAGAGATGGAGGTAAGCCACCTGTTGCACAGCATCATGCCCCACACCAGCAGAGGGAGATACCCCACCCGGGTAGGACTTTTGTGTTGATGGTCGAGGAGGCCGATGCTACAGGTGATGGGTTAGCAGGTTTGTCTTTTTGTTCTTCTTTCGTCCTTTTCCTATATTGTTGCAAGCCTCAATAGTACCTCTTAAATTATTTTTGTGTGCTGTGGTAGATAGTGTAGTAATCATGATTGAGACTATGATATCAGGCCAGTAGGACCATAATTGTATGTATTATTTTAATAGTATTTTTGGACTATTGTTGCTGGGGGTTTGACCTAGAGAAGAATACAACCAACTTAAATTTCGAGGACAAAATTTTTCTAAGGGGGTAAGATTGTCACTACCATATTTCTAGACAAGAGTATTTTTGTCATTTTATATTTATCTAATCTGTGTATATATTTTTTATATTAAATGTGATGGTTGTATATATATTAGTAGACCAGCCTATTCATTAGACTTGGTGGACCCTATTTAATTTGACTTGACCCATAGGCTTGATTAATTAGAATAGGCATAATTAGACAAGTTAGTTATTACCTTAGTTATGGAAAGAATATTAAAGATTCCATTCATGACAAAGGAGATGGACCTTTGAGTCATATTAGCTAGTCCTACAACCAAACCCTGACCCTAATGAAACTCTATAAACCCCTTCGTGAGTAGCCCTAATTCACAACCCTCTTCATTCTAAACTAGAAGAAAAACCTAGCACACCATTCCAAATCGCACCTTTTCATTCCAAGAGGCTAGAAGCTTGCCATTGCTAGAGGGGCACTTGAGGAGGGAAGCTTGGTATGGAGCTTACTAGATGGAGGTGTCCATCTACTTCTTTGTGTCCCCTTGGTGCACTACATTGGGAATCCATCTCCCAATAGGTAAAATTCCTATTTCCTAAATCATTTTTGTTTCTAAATACTGCATTATACCTATAAGGACCCTCCCATAGCAAAGGAGTACCTACAAGAAGAAGAATTAAGTCCTAATAAGTCCTATTGTGATAGCTACATAGAGTTTTGTGTCATTTTTGGAGAAATCCGAGGATGGCACACCAAATGTTTGTCAAAATGACAAATTGGCCATTTAATTTTGTTTTCAGATTTTGCACTTATGTATGGCTTGGTTGGTCCTAGGATAGGTATATGTGAGTTCATATATAGATATATATAGATATATGTTTATATATTGCATATAGGCAAATATGTGTTATGTGTGATGTGTGTGACGAGGGGGGAGAGAGAGAGAGAGAGAGGTGTGTGTGTGTGCTTGGACACACAGGGCAGAGGGCCTGTTATGTGTGGTGTGTGTCCCTGTCCACCATACAGGCAGGTAAGCGTATGCATATATGTGTAGCAAGGGTTTGGGTTTCATTTGGTATGAGAATAGATATGCTTCATGTAGGCATTCCTGTGTGTACAGGCCATTGGATAAGGGATATGCTATAACAGGGAAGTAATGTGTGATAGAAGAAGTTCCTGTGTGAGAGTAACAGTTAGTGTAAGGCCAGTAGTGTGTGAGGGTGTGTGGGTTAAGTGTGAGTGTATATACATGTATAGGGGTATCTTACATATGTAATAGAGGATTAGGGAGAGAAACAACAGTGAAATAGGGACTGTCAGGCTTGGTATCAGGAAATCCCTGTCTAGGTTAAGGGGTTGGGAGTCAACAGCAGGTTAGATAGAAGGGCAGGAGAGTTTCCTGCCCTACAGACAATAGGTAAGGAGTTTGGTGTGAGCAGGCTTTGGGGGCCTTTTGTCCTGTTGCAAGGACATTATATGTTGTGTTTCCTTGGCAGTGAAATCAAAGGCAACTCGATGTGATAAGGGTATTTGGGGGGTCCTAGTTAGACATATCAGTAGGCAGTATGCCTAGGTGGTGATGTATAAGTACTAGTGTATCTTAGAGAGGGATATCTGTGCAAGAAAACAGTCTAAGGGTGTGCGTGTGTCTATAATATCAAATTGATATAGGTATGTAATAATTTGTATTTGAAGTATCCTATAAATTTATTCCTTACATGAAAGAGTGAGAGGGGCAGATTGCAGTACTGGCAGTATGCAGGGGTGACTCCCTGCATTACGCAGGCAAATGAGCTTGGCTTCCTACCTGTATAGTAGGTTATGGAGGAGAGTATAGTGTATGTGCATTGCACAGGCACTTGTTTGGCAGCAGTTCAACTGCTATGAAGGTGCTTGTTGATATGTGTGTGATGTGGGATATATATTATATATATATGTGTGTGAAAGTGTCAGTTAGAGTGAAATATGGTGTATCAGTAAAAGGATTACAGGTAACATATTGCGTGGAATGAGTAGATTATATGTGGTTCCATTCTAAATTCTGTAATACATATACATATGATATTAGTGTTTGTAGTTGTGTTTCATTCTTGGATTTAATTGCTTTGAATATATCAGAAGTCATGTGGACTATGAGACTATATATTGGGTTGAGAAGAAAGACATTTGTGTGAACCTATGTCCAAGTTCAAGGCATCTATTAGCAGGTAAGTGTGTGTCATAGGGAATAATGCCTACTATCATAGCTTGGGGTACACAGGGCAGAGTACATATAGGGGACATGTTCTTAGGCACATTAGTGCACTGTTGGCAGCAATAAGGGCATGTGTGTGAGGCCAGTGTGTGTTGCCAGTGAGTATGTGTCAGTACTAGGGAAGGATTTTAGTGGCAATTTGTGGGATACCTATATACTAGGATAGATAGGCACTAGAATGTAGATGTGTGTGTGTAGGTGAAGAAGGGAAGGCTACTGTTAGAATTGGTGATGTGCAGGGGAAATGGTAGCATTGGCCTTAGGCCATGTGGCCTGTGCCGACTACACAGGAAAGGATTTGGCCTGCAGGCCAGTAGAGCCATTGTGCAGGGGATAGGGGCCATGTTGTCCTGTGCACTAAAGTGCATAGGAAGGGAGTTTCTATCCTGTGTACAGGGGAATTCACCCCTCGTGTTCGAGGCCCTGCAGTCGCCAGGTAGGGTAGCCTTGGCAGCAGGAAAAACCCCCTTAGCAGCAGGATTGGGGGTCCTGCTTGGGGGCCTATTGCATATGTCTGTTAGAGAGGCAATAGAATGCCTATGTGATAGGTGGTAGAGAGTATAATGCCTTTGTGTGTGTGTGTGTGTGTAACACACACACACATGTGAGTGTATCCTAATTGGTTGAGAGAAGTTAGGGTGTCAAGGGCCTATGTGTTAAGGGTGAATGCATCATATAAAGTGAAAGTGAGTGTAAAAGAAGGGGAAAGGGATACCGTCCTGTGACAGTGAGGCCTATATGGTCTTGTGTATCCTATGTTGGAATTAGTGTGTGTGTTAGGGTAATGTATTAGGTAATGTCACGTGGGTGAGAGAGATTTGGGTATCAAGTATGTTTATGATAGAGAGGGTAATGTGATAGTTAGGTAATAGGATATCACCTAAGGCTAGGTAATGAACTATAGGGTTCACCTAGATACGAAATTACCTAAGTAATGCCTAGGTATAGGTCTTATAATGTATTGGCATGAGTGTACAAGGGTAATTGACATAGGTAATGGTCTATGAAGGATAGGGTTAAATATAGCTTCCTATGTGAGAAATAAGATACTAGGATAGTCTAGTAGATGTTAGATTACCTTGGAATGACAAGACCATGGCCTAGAAACGCAGGTTGGACCTAGTTTGACCACAGTTGACTGGTTTGACTCTAAAAGTCAACTTTTAAGTCAAATTGACCTAATTTGACCACAGAGATCCAGTTTGACGTTGAATCATTATCTTCACTTATTTTGACTTATTTTTATCACATTACTCCAAGTAACCTGTAAATTCATATATAGGTTTGTATGACATCACTTTGGGCCTCTATTCACATTCATTGCTCAGGACACATGCGAGTATATTCTCTGATAGTTTTTATTATTTGATATTTCCTATGATGCATATTTATATTAGTATTCTATTTGATTTTGACACGATGGATACACGGATTGGTATTGTATGGATTCATTGTCTTGAGATACGTGGTTTCATGTCTATTGACTTTTACTTGTTCAACGTAACGAAAGGTTGAACGAACTTTTTGCTTTATTGAACGTATACGGTATCTGTGTACGAAGAAGGAAGTCCTAAACAGGATATTCTAAGTACAGGGAGAAGAGGTTTCTGGAAAAGTGTGACGGTGGAGTTCGAGCACTACAGCGGCTCCTTTACCCCGTTGACGATCTGACGACGAATCAACCTTGTTATGGCTCTCTGGCGCCTTTGATGTGACTCTGGGATCACTGATCAAGAGGCTTTCTGGATGAGAAGATCCCTTGAAGATGGTTGGTTGTTTGGTTCTTTGGTTGATAGGTGGATGAGGGTGGTTGACTCTTCATGGATGGAGATCATTGTTCCTTTGAAGATTGTCTATTATCAATGTTCCCTCTGTCAATGTCTCTCCTGTCGATGCTTTAGTGGAAGAAGAACTCCTTCTATTTATAGAGAACCGAGGAAATATGTGATGTGCATTAGGGTTCCTGAGATATGAAAGAATCATTGCACGGTACGGGCTTTTGCCGCACTGATACGTAGCGAATATCGAGATTTCTTTCAAACGAGATCTCTGATGGTTATAAACATAACCGAAGGAGGTAACACGTGGCACGTACCGATTTGCTTGCTCGGATACAGCCGAGTAAATCTTGGGATTTCATCTTAGATTTGGAGTCTAATTGATCCTCGTCTAAGATTTAAATCAATCTGATATGATATCAATCGTGATTTAATCCCAATCATCTCTGCAAGAGGCAGTTTAAATAAATCGATTAGGATGGACCCATTCTTCCTGTACCTCTGGTGAGGACTAAGTGCTGCTGTGCTTATGTGGCAATGAGTAGACCGTGCTTCTGGAGACGACGGAACCTCTGTGCTTTCAGGCAACGAGTGGACTTGGCTTCGAATGACGACGAGACTTCTGTACGTATAGATCAACTTATAAAGCTGTGTTTCAGACTACCAGAGTCACTGTGTTGTAGGCGACAAGTAGGCTTGTACTTCAGGTTGGCGAGGTTACTGTGCTTTTGGAGCGACATGTTGACTTGCATTGGTTGCAATGGGAGTTCCTAAGTCTCTTGTAGAGATGTAACTTAAGCCTCTAATCCGGAGCAGATGACTGTACTGTAAAAATGGAGATGGTGTGAGCATAACACCATCATGCGCCTCATACGGACGCAGGTAAGTAGTTGCGCCTCTGAACAGTGGAGGCGTTGGCTGTGAAGGGAAGGGTATGACACCCTTGCACGTCTGGAGATCGGCGTAGGCAGATAGCTGCGCCTCTGGAGTGAAGACACCGACTTCTGGAATAAAAGAAGGGGAGGAGGGCCCTACCACCATCTTGTTTCTGAGGTTGGCACGGGCAGGTAGCTGCGCCTCTAGCTTGAAGGCTTTGGCTTCTTCAAAGTGCTGAGTCACTGATATACTTTTGAGAGACTGCGCTCACAAGAATATCAGAACATGCTTCGGTGGAAGTTAATCTTCCAGTGTGTGTATCAAAAAGAAGGAAGGCTGCACTTCGATGAAGACTGCATCCCTTGTAGATCCCTTTAGGGTTCTGTCAAATCTGTACTAGATCCTTTATAGAAGAACAAAATTAGTCCCTTATGTATAGTCCTGATGTGTCTGTACTTGACTTTGGTAGACATGACAATGAATGGACTTCTCTCTATATCTTCTATTTTGTCTTCTTAGCACTGGGCCTGAGTCTTTTGCATCTTCTGTACTGTGGCGAAGGGATGTCTTCAGCTGAGATTTTTCATGCTTCTACAAGACCCCCTTTAAAGTGTCCCAAACTTAAGTCAAGCTCGGGGTACTTTGAACAGAAGCATGAACACGCGTCCGAACTGTACGAGCTGGGTGATAGCTGGTGTCACACCTAGCTCTGAGCATTAATTGTCCTGAGTCATCATTTCAGAGCATAGGCTCTTGATGGCTTCTTGATATTTGAGCCTCTCGCATCTTTGCATGGATCACGAATCTCTTTAGGAGAGGAGGTTCAAAGTCAAGTTCCTTTGGTCACTCGCAGTACTGCCATCTATCATGGATTAGCTTAACTTGTAAGCTTCCTTCTGACCGATGTCTGGCTCGTGCTTGGACCATGCGAACAACCTACATAAAGGACTGTCCTTCTTCAAGAGAAGACTCAGCTGCTTTAACAAGGGCCTTGCTTGCCCGATGTTTAGCTCTTGGAGTTTGCTTGAGACGGCCGTTGGTGGCAAATCTTTTATCTAAAGAAGCTGTAGTAGAACTACTACTGGATCTCGAGACGTCCCACATTCTGGATGTCGTGGGCGTCCATGGCGTCTCGGACCTCTTCTTCCTGGGTTAGGATTGCTTGCCATTCTGACTGAGGAATAACAAGGCCTGCTGTTGTGGTTGCTCTCGCCGGCCAGCTGGGGAGATAGGGGAGTCATGTGCTGGTCTTCATCCCTGCTGGGGCCAGTAGTAGCTTCGGGCGGAAGCTTCCTTTTGATCAGGAATTAATTGGCTCTGTTACCGCCTCGCCCGTGCTATTGAGAGCTTGTACCGCAATTTCAGCTTTTTTGCTTCTGTGTATATAACTACGAAGAGTCTGTAATAGGTCTTTGTAGCCACATATTTTTATGTGTAGAAGCTTTCTTGTTCCTTTTGCTTTTGTCTCCAGAATAAAGAGGGAATCTTCATAGTAGATTTGCTTGACCAGAGGCAATATGGACGTGGTTGGCTTGATCTTTGCCAGGGTATAGAACAACAATCCAGAGGTAATATAGACGTAAACTATTTTCTAGACCGCCAGGATAACCATAGATCTGATGCGAGAAGAATGACTCAGAGGTCATGTGGACATAGTAGTCGCGTCTTCCATGCATAGGGAGCAATCTGACCGCCGGGATAATCATAGAACTAATGCGAGAAGAATGACTACTCAGAGGTAATATGGATATGGCAGTCGCATCTTCCAGACATAGAAGAGCAATCCAGAGGTAATGTGGATGTGAAGTGCTTCATCTACTTGAGAGAATATATAGGAGGGAGAGCGAGAGATCCCCTTACCAGAACTCATATACACCTTTTTCAGAGGATGTGGGTGCCTATGCTTTCAGCCGTAATACTTCTTTAGGAACTTGTCGTTGATGGGCATTATTAGCAAGTCCTCATTAGGCTTAGCTAGTTGATAAGCACCATTGGAATACATCGTTTCTATGATGAATGGTCCTTCCCACTTGGGCTCGAACTTTTCAGCCGTCTTGTGGGTCATCACCATCGGTCTCCATACTGCCAAGACGAGGTCGTCCACCTGGTAGGATCTTTTGCGGACCTTTTTATTGAAGGCCCCAGAGATGCGAGCTTGGTAAAGCTTAATCCTTTGCTGCACGAGCAAGCGCTTTTCATCCAACGCTTCTAGCTCTTGTAACCGTCTGCGCTGATTGTCTTCGACGGTTAACTGATTGGTGATGGCTACCCGTAAGGACGGGATTTGAATTTCTAAGGAGAGGACAGTCTCGCTCCCTTAGACCAAGGAGAATGGTGTACTGTCGTAGGTGTACGAACAGTCGTACGGTAGGCCCATAGACATTCGCCTAACTTCTTATTCCAGTATCGTTTGTTGGAGGAAATGACCTTTTTGAGGAGTTTGACAATGGTTTTGTTGAATGCCTTAGCCAATCCATTAGCTGTCGGGTTACAAGCTGTTAACGCCATATTCTGAATTCAGCTTTTGTCACAGAACTGGTGGAATGCATGGCTTACGAACTGAGGATCGTTATCGTGAATGATCCTTTTGGGAACTCCGAAGCGGTAAATGACATAATGTTTGATGAAACTAATCACATTGGAAGTCTTCACCTCTACCAATGGTACTGCTTCCGCCTATTTAGAGAAATAATCTGTAATGGCGAGGATGAACCGATGTCCTTTGGAGGATGGTAGACTATGGCCCCACGATATCCATTCCCCAGGCTTCGAATGGCCGCGAGGCCACCGTAGGGTATAAATATTCCGAAGGTTGATGGATGAAATCTGCATGGAATTGGTTAATCCGACATTTCTTTGCATATTCAACAGCATCTGCCATCATAGTGGGCCAGTAATAGCCCATACGGTGCAGCAGGTCTTGTAGCTTGGGGCCTGGCTGGTGGGCTCCGCAGGTTCCATCATGCACTTTTCTGAGTGCTTCTTGTGCCTCTATACGAGACAAACAACGTAAGAGAAGTCCGTCGTATGAGCGACGATATAGCATTTTGGTGGCCGAATCATAGAAGAAATGGAGTGAGTGCCTCCTAACAGAAGCTGCTTCTCTTGGATCTTCAGGCAGAATCCCATAGACTGCATAGTCTATAAATGGGAACCGCCAATCCCTGGTGCCTTCATCCGTTCCTACTTGTAACGAGTAGTTCTAACATGCGCGCATGGCATTCTTTGGATAGACTAACTCCCGGCCCGTTACTGAAACGGTATGATGAGATCCAACGGGGGCGGCCAAAGAGGCGACGAGACTGGCTAGTGCGTCGACCTCCAGGTTCTACAACCGTGGCACATGTTCTATAAAGAATCCTGTGGAGGTGGAGATAATGTCGATTGCCACCTGGTGGTAAGGAATCAACTCCTCATGTCGAACCTCGTACTGACCCCGAACCTGACTGATGATCAATTTCAAGTCTCTATAGGCCTCGATGTAGTCAACCTCCAGCTGTTTGGTGAGCTAGATTTCGATGATAAGGGTGTTATACTCTGCAGCATTGTTGGTGCAAGACTCCGTGAGAGAATATACAGGATTGATAACTAGGCCGTTCGGAGTGACAAGGACGATCCCGACCCCTGCTATGATTTTACCCTTTGGCCCTGCCCTTGAGGCTCCGTCAAAGAACATGTGCCATACTGAGTTGTCCAAAACTGCGTTGAACTCCAGACTTCATCGGGGATTTCTTCGTAGAGTTTTGATTTTCTGGCCCCGAATGAGCCGCAGGAAATCTGCCAACACTTGGCCTTTGATTGCCTTCTGTGGGACGAACACCATGTCGTAAGGAGTCAAGAGGATTGCCCATGTGGCTAGTCGTGAATTCAGTACCCCTGGCTTGGTCATAAGGACTCTGAGAGGGTTGATCTTGGATACCACATGGATCGTCTGTCCGGTCACATAATGTCGTGTCTTTTGGATGGCGAAGAGAAGGGCGAGACATTCTTTCTCAACAGGATTATACCGGTGCTTGGCTCCAATCATGGTCCTGCTGAGATAATATATTGCTTGTTTGTGGCCTTCTTTATTCTTTTGGGCTAATAAGGCACCAAGAGAATGATCCATGGCTCGGACGTATAATAGGAAAGGCCTCCCCACGACTAGGGCTACCAGCTCGGGAGGGCTGGTGAGGTACTTCTTGATGTCGTCGAACGCGCAATGGCACTCTTCGGTCCATTCAAAAGTAACCCCTTTCTTCATTAGTCTAGTAAAGGGTTGACATTTACTAGAGAGATTTGCTATGAACCTTCTTATATACGCCAATTGCCCTTGCAAACCTCAAAGCTCTCGGAGGTTCTTGGGAGGTACCATGTCAAGAATTGCTTTGGTCTTCTCCGGGTCGATATGAATCCCTTTTGCTGCGATGATGAAGCCTAAGAACTTGCCGCTGGAAACGCCCAAGAAGGACTTGGTTGGATTCATTTTTAGTTGTTGTGTTCGTATTTTATCGAACACCGTCCGTAGATCATCCAAGTGGTTGGATTTGTGCTTGCTTTTAACGGCAATGTCGTCAACATAACACTCTACCGTCTTCCTGAGATGCTTACGGAATATGGTGCTCACAGCCCTTTGATAAGTAGCTCCCGCATTCTTTAATCCGAAAGGCATTACTGTGTAGCAATACACCCCTTTCGGAGTCCGGAATGCCATATACTTTTCGTCTTCGGGGAGCATCTTGATCTGGTTGTAGCAGGAGAATCCATCCATAAAGGACATACGCTCGAAGCCACAGGTGTTGTCGATCATCACGTTAGTGATAGGGAGAGGGAACTCATCCTTAAGACGAGCCGAATTGACGTCTCTGAAGTCTATACAAATTCGTATCTTTTCGTTCTTTTTAGTGACAAGGACGACATTTGCGGCCCAATCTGGGTGCTGCTCTTTGCAGATAAAGCCGCTCTCGATGAGTTTGTCGACCTCCTCCTCAATAGCATTCATGATATTGGGGCAAAACCGACGCTGTTATTGCTTGACCGATTTGACATGGGAAAGGATATTGAGGCGGTGCATGGCTACTTGCGGGTTTACCCCTGGCATATCTTCGTAGCTCCAGGCGAAGATGTTGATATACTCACGGATGAGTTGTATCAGGGACTGCCTATCATCTTCTGTTAGACTTTTGCTAATGAAGATGGGCTTAGGTGAGGCCTAATCTCCTAATTCGACCTGGATGACTTCATCTTCTGTATGGGGTCTACGCTGCTCGAAATGCCACTTCCATTGGGATCCTAAGCGCTGTGCCCAGGGTTCGTCTTCGAAGTATTCGAACGCTTAGACTTCATCCTCGACTGAGGGGTTTAGAGAGACCATGTTGGCGGATAGCATTTCTTTGAAGCCCCGAACGACTCTGTCATCAGAGTACAAGGTGTCCTCTTGCTCGTAATTCGGTGCTGTTAGAAGATTGACCACTTCTACTGCCACGTCGGAGGCAGGAATGACGTCATGATGCGCCTCTGCGGCCGGACTACTCTCAGACTAGAGAGTAACCATGTTGGCCATGACGGTCTTCTTCTCGTAATCCAACGATATGACGTTGGCGTTAATGAGGCGTTGAATTTGTCCCTTCAACACATAACAGTCCCGTGTTGAGTGATGGACATACTGGTGATAATGGCAGTACTTGGGATAGTCCACCTTTGCCACTTAATCAGGTCGCTTGGGTGGCAGAATGGACAGTTTGCCGCTCTTTGTAAGCATCTCGAAGAGCTCCAGCATATCCTCGTCATTGAAAGAGTAAGTCTCCTTCGGTCTCTACGCTTTCGCATACTTGGGGTTCGTGGCTGCTAAACCTTTGGAGATGTTGACGTCATGGCTTGCTTGCCTTTTCTGTCTTTAGGGTTGTTGCTGTATGAGCGTCTCCCCTTGTCTTCGGGTACAGAAAATTGTAGTCCCGGGAGCTGCACGTCCTGGGCTTTCCTCTGTGCGGCATCCGCCTCTGTAATGAAAGACGTCCACTCCGTGCAGGGAGTATTGTGCCACAATTTTATAGCGGGCAACATGTTCTTGCGGCAGGAGTCCATAAGTATGGGCTCGGGCATGCCGGGTGGTAATCTGAGGGCTGCCTGTCGGAAGCACTCGAAGTATGTGTGGACAGGCTCTTTCTCCCTTTGGACAATTTCCATGAGGGTCGACATAGTCATATCCATGCCTCGTTTGTAGAATCGGTCCACGAACCGAGTCTTCAGGTCTTCAAATGACGAGATGCAGTCGTCCGGAAGACTGCAGAACCATTCATAGGCTACCCCCTACAGGGCTCCTATGAATATGTTGGACATGAGGGCGTCCTCCTTTGGCAGGTGCCCCGTTACTGAGGCAAAGTACCTCAAGTATTGTTGGGGAGACCTCTTTCCTTCATAAGGTGTAAGCATCTACAGATTGTATTTGGGAGGATAGACGACGTTGTCCCACTCGGCAGGGTATGGCTGTCGGATTCCTATCTTCCAGAGCGTTGCTTGCTTCTCTTTGGTATATGACAAGCATACAGCTCCTTGATGGCCTGCTGTATCTCGGTCGGCATTGCGGAGCCTATAGCCAATGGAGGAGATGATGCTAGTCCTTTCTGATTGGCAGTAGGCAACCTGCTGGATTCGTTATTAGTTGGCGGATCACGTGCAGGTGTAGAAGCAGCGGGGGCCATGCTACTCTTGAGGTTGATGATGACCAAGGACAGGGTCTTCATGGTGTCCGTCAACGTATCTAACTTCGTCTCGATGACTTCGATACGTCTGAGAGCTTCGCTGTTGTCTTCCTCATTGCCGTCGGCTATGAAGACAGACCGAGTGTGAGGGTGACTCGAAGGAGCAGTAGATCCTTCACTTTCTGGCTCAGACGCCTGAGTCTCGCTGTTTTTAGGATATACCGTAAGATTGTGATCTTCTTCGGACTCAGTATAGTTACTACCCTCGGTCTGGTGACTGGCTGCACCGATGGAGACATCCGTGTCGTATTGCGCCTCGTCAGATTGGAACACAGGGTTGTTGTGCATGGTAGGAGGCTGGCTACCCCCAGTTTTTGACAAGGAAGCCAATACAGATTTGGAACGAGTGCCTTGTAACACACCTGCATCAGGTACCTTAGCTTTACTGTTTTCTGACCTCCTCTTTGGTTTAGCAACCGATATGGGAGGATTCTGGAAGGGCTCCTTGAAAGCTCTGGAACCCTGTACCGCGTAGCATGTGGCAATGCGGGGCTCGTCTTCTCTATGTCTCACCAACCCCCTGTTAGGCCTCTGGCGTGGAGTCGACGTGGAGTAGATTCTCTAGAAGACGGAGCGCCTGTTCGGCGATGGCGCAGCTGTCTACTGACAACTGTAGTTGATGGTAATCTGGGTACAATAGTGCCTTGATTTAGGCACGTCTTGCACCACAGATTCTTCTTCCGCTTGGGAGAGGGTTGGATCTTCTGTCGTAGCACTCCTATTGTACATGCAGGGAAGCTGTATGTAAGCACAGTCAGAGCGGGTCTGGCGAGAAAGCCTCATGTCGCTCCTGCAGGAACGCTGCTCGTATGGTTCCCTCTCCGTGAGATGTACCCCCTGGCTTGGCTTACGCACATGAGCACCCCAATGGAAGGAAGATTCGACTGGTTGAGGCATCGGAGTGTGAGAGCCAGTCTTGTATAGCTTTCCATCGGCTGCGCGTGTTACTGTCAACACGGGCCTCTGGTCTGCCGTTGGTGTCGCACGCTTATTGTACAAAGCGCAGGCCACCTGGGAATTCTTCCTACTACCCCCAGCGGGTGAGTAGTATTCAGAGTCCGCCGAAGGTTTACCTGAAGGGAAAGCAATTCTGTCGAAGACAGATCTCCTTGCCGACAATACTCCTGTCGTAAGGGGTTGGACCGGTGTACGCTTCCTTTGGCATCGTTCCTTCGTCAGATCCACCATGGAACCACCATCTTCTTCGTCATGCTTTCCCGGGACGAGAATCGGACGAGGGGATAAGGCTGTAGCAGCCGGGATCTTCTCTATGGCCTTGACGTTGAGGGGGTCCTGAGATGCAGTTCCCGCCATCGTGCTGTTGGATGTAGCCGCTTTAGGCCTCCAGACATGTCGAGTCTTCTTCGTTTGTACGAACCGCTTCCAAGTCTTCGACTTTTCATCAGAGAGGAGATCTTCAAAAGTCTGCTGGTCGAAGCGTACGACCAGCATGTCTTGAAAAGCTTCCAGCAAGTTGTCATCAGATTGCGTCACCACCTTCTCGTTGGAGGAGAAGGTAGTCCACAGCAGAGTCGTCATTTTGTTCGACGTAACAAAAGGTTGAACGAACTTTTTGCTTTATTGAACGTATAAGGTATCTGTGTACAAAGAAGGAAGTCCTAAACAAGATATTCTAAGTACAGGGAGAAGAGGTTTCTAGGAAAGTGTGACGGTGGACATTGAGTACTGCAGCGGCTCTTTTACTCCGTTGACGATCTGACGATGAATCAACCTTGATATGGCTCTCTGGTGCCTTTAATGGGACTCTGGGGTCACCGATCAAGAGGCTGTCTAGATGAGAAGATCCCTTGAAGCTGGTTGGTTGGTTCTTTGGTTGATAGGTAGATGAGGGTGGTCGACTCTTCGGGGATAGAGATTGTTGCTCCTTTGAAGATTATCGATTGTCAATGTTCCCTCTGTCGATGTCTCTCCTGTCGATGCTTTGGTGGAAGAAGAACTCCTTCTATTTATAGAGAACCAACACATATGCGATGTGCATTAGGGTTCCTGAGATATGAAAGAATCTGCCGTCATTGTACGGTACGGGCTTCTGCGGCGCTGACACGTGGCGGACATCGAGATTTTCCTCTAAACGAGATCTCTGATGGTTATAAACATAACCGAAGGAGGTGACACGTGGCACATGCCGATTTGCTTGCTCGGATACAACAGAGTAAATGTAGCTCCCCTTCCCGGAAATGTTTGAAATTATTTTTTTCTATTTATTGGATTTGAATGGTAATTTTTAAAATTTATTTTTATAAATAATTATTTAGTTAATTATTACGGTAGATGACCTTAAGACATGGTTGAGTTTTGAAGTACCTGACGACTAGGAACCATGGCACGGATAGTACAGTGGCGTGCCTTGACTAGTGTATTATCCATGCCAAGGAAGACCCAGCCATAGGTGTGCTCTAACTAGGAAAATCAAGCTAAGTTGCGACTTAACTCCTAGAAATAGTTAAATTGTTATTTATTTATTATTAGATTATTGACTCTTAGGAGATCCGAATGTACTATTCTGGCACAGACTCGACCCAAGCCAGTCCCAACTCATGTAGACATATCGAAACGACCATGTAGATGTATATGGTATATATATATATAATAATTGTACTGGTATTTTACTTTTATGGCCAAGAAAATCATTTATAATAGTTATATATATATATATATATATATATATATATATATATATATATATATATATATATATATATATATATAACTTCATTTTCCTGGAATATAGTAGAATTTAATTTTTATATTGAGTTACGATTTGGGAATATGTATTATTATTTTTTATTATTTTTTTTTTTACATAAGTAAAGTTATATTCTCATTTAAATTAAAATTCTCTTTGGGCTTAAACTCTTAAACCCATTATTGGGCCAAGCACTGCCAGCCCAATTCCATTTGTTTTTCCTTTAAAAACTCACCCAGGAATTTGGTTCTTCCCTACTCTTCTAAAGAGTTCCTGGAGAAGCTTTTCAAAATCAACGGCCATGTGCTCTCTTCCTCTAACAACCTGTCAGAGTGATTTCCCGCGCAAGGCTAGCCTCATTCCCACGCCACTAGCTGGCTATTTAAGGTCTCCTCTCCTCTCTATCGATTGAACAAATCCTCTGCTCCAATTTCCTCTTCTTCGAGCTTGCTCTGGACAAGCCATGGCAATGATAGTCTTGAGGTTCAAGACATCAATGGCAGCAATTGATGTGAAATCTCAGTAAGAAATTCTGATCCTTCCATCTTTTAATTCATTTCGAATTGAATTGGATCGAGGAATGGTTGAACTGATCGGTTTTAACTCAAGAGTTGTTGATTAAACTCTGATTGCGAGTTGGAATGGATTGATTCCTAAACATTTGGTCTATCGTTCATTTGATCAATCATTCATGAATAGCTTCACAAATTCTGATCATGAGGTGTTCGATGGTTTGTCTCAATGATCTAAATCGGTCATGAACAGATCCTGATCGAGCACGTCGATTCCATCTCGAAGATTACTCTCATTCCTTCAAATCTGTTCTAATTTGATTCTGATCAAGGAAATCGAGGTGAGGATCTCCTTTGAATCTAGGATACATAACTCTGCTAATTCTCCTATCATAGATCTGATAGATTGTACATTGTGTGAATTTAGAATGGTTGTTCCTAGTGAACAGGACAATTGATCTTCGATTTATGGCAGTATAGGAATTAGGTTGGTGAGTATCAATACTTTTCTAATTGATTCTAAAGAGGGTTTGGAAATTATTGTTTATATTGTTGTTTTGAAACAGGCTGTTGTTCATTGATTATTCAGTCTTTACTTGAGGAACACTCAGAGGTAATCCTAATTTACCTCTCTATTTTCCTTTCGAATGCCATGTACATCTTAGATCAACAGTTGGTTCAAGTAAACTTGGGGGGGTATCATTTTGGTATCTCTGTTACTCTGGTTCCAGTTGAATTGGTGACTGGAACTGAAATTTGGTATTGAGATACCAGGGTGCTATTCCCTATTGTTCTAATTGTTTTGGGATGTCAATCGGGTTGGCCTCGTATTTGACCTGTGAACTTGATTGGATCTGTATGTTCTGTGAGGATCTCTGATTCGAATAAGATGAGTTTGGCAGGATGACCTTAACTTCATCTCAGTCAACTAGGAAGAAGTCTCAGTGAAACTGAGACTGGTTCCCAGTTGAGCCAGGGGTGAGTTGAGGAATGTGCAAGCCATACATCATCACATTCGAATTTTATGTTCTGAACAATGGATTGATTGAACTGGGGTTAGGCACCATCTGTACATTCCAGTATTCTATCAAATCTTGGCACAGGTTTGGGTATAATACATTGGTGTTCTATCGATTGGGGAGTAGTATTCTATATCAGTTTTTCAATTGTAGATACTATGTATCTTGTTAAGTTTCTCCTATGAATTGACAGTTATTTTAGACTGACTTACTTTCAGTCTTGACACAAAACTGAACTGGGGAACTTGTGTAATCTACAGTGATTTGAGTGGTGATTTTCTGTTGGGACAATCACCTTGTCGAATCATGGATCCCTGCACTATTGGGCTGAGAGGGGTAACACTACCCTTATGTTTTTCTGGAATCATATTCAGGAAGGTTGAGCACATAAGTGTATAGGAGTATGCACTGGGTTCTGTGATATGATGAGAGAAACCTGGGAACTAATTCAAGTTCTCCAAGTCCTCCTCTTGCACAGTTATTTGACAAAGAACCTGGGAATTTCTTGCACTGTTATTGGACAAAACATGAGATCATTTCCTCTTAATTTCAGTCCCTATAGACTGCAGTGACCTGGGATCATTGAACCTGGGCATAACAGTTGGTCTCTATGGCAATAGCTCTATATTATATAGCTCTAAATAATCTTGGCATTGCACCTAAGGACCCTGGCAGCAGGAATAGAACAGAATTGGTTTAATGTGGTTTGGTTGACTGGTATTTGAACTAGAAGTTAATTTGTTTTAGTATTTGGGCTTGTGAGTCATGTGCAATATTGGGTTTTCATCAAAACCTGAGAACTTCACTTTTCAGTGCTATGTTGTCTAAACATGATGATTCATTCTTGGAATCTGATATCAAATCTCAGGTACACCTATGTACTGTGGTATAGGAGTGTGCAAGTTAAATCCTGGGGGAAGAATGATTTTAGAAAGGTTAATAGATTTCAGTCCTATTTTGATTTATTTTCCTTGTGATCTATGGAGGAGCCTGGACATTAGTTCAGGGACCTGGGACATTTAGCCAGTCTGTTTCAGGAAAAAACCTGAGATGTTCATTCTCATGATTTCAGTTCATTTGAGGTTCAGTTTTTTGGATGGCCTTTCATTGGTTAGATCAAGGCTCTTTTAACTGTTGTCAGGAATGGTGATCACTTGTAAGTAAATTTTAGGTTCATTAAATTTCCTTTAGTTTAGAATAAACCTGGGAACAGTGCATGGGTTAACTCATTCCAAGTGTACACCTATGAGATGAGTATATTTTTCCTCTAGACTAATAACTTGATTGTATTGAAAACCTATCTCAATTATATAGTTACTCTTTTTAAGAATAGTTTAATTAATGTTTTAAGTATAATTGTAGGAGTTTTATTTTTAGTATGTTAAACTAAGGATCTTTGTATTTAGATTTGAAGTAGTGGTTAAAGGATAGGTTGAGTAGGAGCTTTGAGTAATATGTTTAAAACAGGATTAGAATCTTTGATAAACCTTTTAGAAATAGCAGTTATTAATCAACTTGTACACATCATTATCTATTACAGGAGGATATCTAGCTCTATTGCCTATTCGTGCTTTCCTGGAGCAAAGCAAGTACATTCTATGGTTTTGATCAGTGCATTTTCTTGTTCTTTATTGCTGACACACTGCGACACGTTCATGATCTTTTCTGGCTTGTTCTTTCATGATCTTACTTGTATCTTGGGGTGGGGGAAATACTCTAGATATGTGACCAAACCCGGATACTTATTCATGATCTTTAGCTTAGGCCTCGCACAGTGCACGCGGGTCCTAAGCCGTACCTTATATGATCTTTCAGGATCTTTTCATGCTCTTTCATGGTCTTACCCAAGCCGGTCACATATCATAGAAGTATTTCAAATTTATAACACACATGTTCAGGATTTTGTTCTTACATTAGTTTCCTATGATCCTGATCTTGATTTTAGCTATAGTCGTGATCTTTCCTGCATCTTTATATTGTCGTGATCTTCATGTATCTTTATAGCAGTAGTTCATGTTCTTCCTTTTCTTTACATATCTTGTTCTTCTTGTTCTTTCAGCATTTATTTTCCATACCATGATGTTATTGTTCATTACCTAGAACTGTACTTTGCTCCGCTCCTGAATAGGATATGTTGCAGGTATGCTTGCAGGACATTGATCTACTCTATGGACCAGAGCCCAGGATTTAGTTGAGCAGGATGAGGCTTAGCTTGAGGCTTCAGGTTTAGATTACTTAGCTTTACTTTGAGGTATTGACTTTAGAGTTCATAGCACTTTTCATTCCTGTTGATTCTGGTACATTATGATATCTGGATTTGTGGATTATGGTGATCATTCTGGGATACGTTTTAGATGCTGTGATTCTATACTTTCATGTTTATCTGGTTAGTTTTCCCTAGCTTGGTACAGCTTACTTCGTCGTGTCTAACGACGAAGGCTGGGCGTGTCCGACTCGTGTCCGATTATTCGGGAGCGGGTCATGACATGTTTTAGTGGTGGCCCATACAGGTCTTCCTAATGGTACCTAGGACTTAGCGTACTATTGGGGGACTTGATTTACACTAGGGAAACTTGATCATAGCATAGGAAAAATCGGGAAGTAAGGGTATATCAGGTATATCAGGTATTTTGATATTCTATAAACACTTGTTGTATTTAGGTCTATGTTATTTTAACAGTTTTCTGTTTTGCAGATAGTTCAAAAGCATGAGACACCAGAACTGTTGATCCACCTACACTTGAAGGTTTCAAGCTTCCACTACCTTCTTTCACGCTACTATCTCCATGGGTAGTACGTAGTTGACAGAGACGTTTGAAGAGTCCCTTAACAACCAGAGGGAGCATGCCATCCTTTTTAAGCCAGACTTGTGGATACACTCTCCGAGCCAGACAGGACTTCTGATTTCCAGACTCTCAGACTTTTGGACTTCTCCGACGCCAAGCGCATATCTTGCACCGAGTAGCAAATCGAGAACCTGGAGTAGCTACTGAAAATCATCCTAGTCCCTGAGGACCCGACTTCTCCGGAGATTGGTGCCACCAGCCAGAAGATCCAGAATATTGCACTAACAATAGAATAAGACCTGAAGCTGAAGTTTATGAAAGACATGAAGACTTATGACCGAGATAGCAGCTATTATGGATCCGCGAAGCGTCGCCACACTCAGACAACACGTCTTCAGTCCAGCAGGAGATTCAGATTCAGCCGGCTATCATTTGTATTTTCTGCCACAATCCAGGACATCGCTTCGAGGAGTGCCGCAAAAGACGGAGGCTATGCTTATTCTACGGACCGTCTGTCCATCAAGCCAAAGATTGTCCGGAGATCGTTGATCGCACTGCCCGAGAATAAGCACGAGGAGCACCAAGACCGCAACAAAAGGACCCGCCTCTCCAGATTCAGCAGCTATATGGAGCATTACCGCATGGACCAGTCTACGTCAGGACAGTGAAGAAGATTGAAGTAATTCCAGTCCCGGAGGAAATACTGAAGACAGATTGAAGACAGAAGATTTCTTTTGCATGGTTGGAAAAACCATGTATCTGATTAGCAATCCAGCCTCTCCTTAAAATCCTCTTAGCATCTAGATCATTTCTTCAAAACTTCTTGTTTCCATTTTGAAACCTTGATTGATATTCGAAACTTATTTCGAGATATTATTTTCTATTCGGTAAACTTGTTTCAGATCCACAATTTGATAATTGTTTGAAATCCATTAATCGATACCGTTTGCATATTCATCATTCATGACTTTGTTTCCTAGTGTTGGCTCCTATTTGGAAATTTTGTTTCCTCATCAAACTTCGTGTTAATTGAGATTTAATTCCTACTCGTTTCAGTTTTCTATTCGAGGTTTTATTGAAATTTGGTTTTCTAATCATGATTTTGAGATCCTGTTTCCTATTCGGAACCTTGCTTTCCTTCGAGATTTTGCCTCCTATTCAATAATTTGTTTTGTTCACGACCTTATTTGACCTCGTTTCCTATTTGAGATTTTGCTTGTTTCATACTCACCATTCAATGCTTGTTCCCTATTCTCTACTTGATACCCTATTTCTCCTTACTAGTCATGACCTTACTTCTTGTTCGAGAATTACTTTCCATCTGCAATTTTGTTGATATTTTAGTTCTAATAAGACTTTGTATATTATTGGAGATTTCATTTTCCATTCGGGATCTGTTCGAGATTTTGTCATTACTTGAGATTTTGTTGGACTTCGTTTCCAATGCGCGATTTATTTCTTATTTTGCGATATTGTCTTATATTTGATGCCTTGTTACTGTTCATCCTTCGAGACTCTGTTATCCCTTCGGGATAATGACCCATATATGGAATTTTATTACCATTCCAGATATCAGTTGGAATTTCGTTATAATTTGAAACTTCGCTCCCTGTCTGAAATTTTAAATCTCCCTGGTTGCCCTTTAGTACTCACCGATGAGATCCCTTGTCGTCTCTCAGTACCTAATAAATCCTTAAATTCTAACAGTCAGGTAACTTCACCATTTCCGTGACTTGGACTATTGAAACTCATTTTGAATTCCTTGAAACTCTTTTAAAATTCCTAGGGATAAAGTCGAGAGGCTATTCGATGACCTACTATGGTATGACAGTTGCGCGCTGCAGCCATTAGCTGGATTATGGAGACTGAGGGTTCACTGCAGCCAGTAGCGCACTGGCGAGGCAGAAACTTTAAGTTGAAGTGATTTCAGACAATCATAGGTTTTCGAGTATTATCGAGACTTTGTCAAACTCTTCATATTTACATCTCTTGAATTGCTTCGTCGATAATTGTTTGAAAATGAATAAGTTGATATGTTATTCGGTAACATATTGATATTTAAGTCATGGAACCGAAAGTTTACTGCAGCCAGACATACACTGGCGGGGCAGGGATTCTAAGTAAAGTGATTTCAAATATCAATATATTTTCGGATACCATAGAAATTATATTTTTTTTTCATATGATTATTAGTTTTCGAAAATCACATATCCTTGCACGTTCATCCTGATTTGATACTGTATCTCCTGAGTATTTCGTACGTCTCCTCAATCAACCTTTGCTAATTACCTTCTAGTATTGTATCGTTAGATCATTGATTTCCTCAAATTATACATTGCCAGATTTTGATTCCATACTTCGTTTGTGTCTTGTCTAAATTTCGATCTTAAATAATGTCTGTTTGACCATGATTTTTCTATCTTGTGCTAGGCCACTTGTGTTAAACTATCAATTTTGATCGTACTTAATAGTTGTGTCTTCATGATTTTGCTCCTCTGAGTTGTAATTGAAATTCCTTCCACTTCGTGATTATTTGATCCTCGATCTTTGTCAAAGCGTGATATCCCAAACTTCTTGTGTGTACTTGGACTCAAGGCTCAGAGCGTCATGGATCGACAGAAGCACTAGGCGGACAACAGCAGATGGTTACCGAAGTTCGCAGTTAGAAGCAGAGTATTCCTGAAGATCTCGCTGACTAGGAGCGTCATCAGATTTGGCAGAGATGGGAAGTTCAGTCCGAGATTCATCGGGCCTTTCGAGGTGACAGCACGAATTGGCGAGGTGGCGTATGGACTTGCGCTTCCAGCTAGCTTGGAGGGAGTGCACAGCGTCTTCCACGTATCTCAGCTTCGACGTTACATTCCAGATCCGAGCCATGTGGTGGACTATTCTGAGCTGGAGGTAGGCCCGAGTTTGACCTACGAGGAGCAGCCAGTAGAGATCCTGGACTGGAGGGAGAAGCGACTGCGGAACCAGACCATTCCTCTTGTCCGCGTCATGTGGAGACACCACTCTCCGGGAGAGTCCACATGGGAGCGTGAGGACGAGATGCGTGAGCGATATCCTAGTTTGTTCACTTGAGTGCTTTGTGTTTCATATATTTTGAATTCAATAAACAACTCATTGGATTCACTATCCTTGATGATCTATGTCCACATTCCAATTTCGAGGACAAAATTTTTCAAGGGGGAGAGAATTGTAACTTCATTTTCCTGGAATATAGTAGAATTTAATTTTTATATTGAGTTACGATTTGGGAATATGTATTATTATTTTTTATTATTTATTTTTACATAAGTAAAGTTATATTCTCATTTAAATTAAAATTCTCTTTGGGCTTAAACTCTTAAAACCATTATTGGGCCAAGCACTGCCAGCCCAATTCTATTTGTTTTTCCTTTAAAAACTCACCCAGGAATTTGGTTCTTCCCTACTCTTCTAAAGAGTTCCTGGAGAAGCTTTTCAAAATCAACGGCCATGTGCTCTCTTCCTCTAACAACCTGTCAGAGTGATTTTCCGCGCAAGGCTAGCCTCATTCCCACGCCACTAGCTGGCTATTTAAGGTCTCCTCTCCTCTCTATCGATTGAACAAATCCTCTGCTCCAATTTTCTCTTCTTCGAGCTTGCTCTGGACAAGCCATGGCAATGATAGTCTTGAGGTTCAAGACATCAATGGCAGCAATTGATGTGAAATCTCAGTAAGAAATTCTAATCCTTCCATCTTTTAATTCATTTCGAATTGAATTGGATCGAGGAATGGTTGAACTGATCGGTTTTAACTCAAGAGTTGTTGATTAAACTCTGATTGCGAGTTGGAATGGATTGATTCCTAAACATTTGGTCGATCGTTCATTTGATCAATCATTCATGAATACCTTCACAAATTCTGATCATGAGGTGTTCGATGGTTTGTCTCAATGATCTAAATCGGTCATGAACAGATCCTGATCGAGCACGTCGATTCCATCTCGAAGATTACTCACATTCCTTCAAATCTGTTCTAATTTGATTCTGATCAAGGAAATCGAGGTGAGGATCTCCTTTGAATCTAGGATACATAACTCTACTAATTCTCCTATCATAGATCTGATAGATTATACATTATGTGAATTTAGAATGGTTGTTCCTAGTGAACAGGACAATTGATCTTCGATTTATGGCAGTATAGGAATTGGGTTGGTGAGTATCAATACTTTTCTAATTGATTCTAAAGAGGGTTTGGAAATTGTTGTTTATATTGTTGTTTTGAAACAGGCTATTGTTCATTGATTATTCAGTCTTTACTTGAGGAACACTCAGAGGTAATCCCAATTTACCTCTCTATTTTCCTTTCGAATGCCATGTACATCTTAGATAAACAGTTGGTTCAAGTAAACTTGGGGGGGGTATCATTTTGGTATCTCTGTTACTCTGGTTCCAGTTGAATTGGTGACTGGAACTGAAATTTGGTATTGAGATACCAGGGTGCTATTCCCTATTGTTGTAATTGTTTAGGATGTCAATCGGGTTGGCCTCGTATTTGACCTGTGAACTTGATTGGATCTGTATGTTCTGTGAGGATCTCTGATTCGAATAAGATGAGTTTGGTAGGATGACCTTAACTTCATCTCAGTCAACTAGGAAGAAGTCTCAGTGAAACTGAGACTGGTTCCCAGTTGAGCCAGGGGTGAGTTGAGGAATGTGCAAGCCATACATCATCACATTCGAATTTTATGTTCTGAACAATGGATTGATTGAACTGGGGTTAGGCACCATCTGTACATTCCAGTATTCTATCAAATCTTGGCACAGGTTTGGGTATAATACATTGGTGTTCTATAGATTGGGGAGTAGTATTCTACATCAGTTTTTCAATTGTAGATACTATGTATCTTGTTAAGTTTCTCCTATGAATTGACAGTTATTTTAGACTGACTTACTTTCAGTCTTGACACAAAACTGAACTGGGGAACTTGTGTAATCTACAGTGATTTGAGTGGTGATTTTCTGTTGGGACAATCACCTTGTCGAATCATGGATCCCTGCACTATTGGGCTGAGAGGGGTAACACTACCCTTATGTTTTTCTGGAATCATATTCAGGAAGGTTGAGCACATAAGTGTATAGGAGTATGCACTGGGTTCTGTGATATGATGAGAGAAACCTGGGAACTAATTCAAGTTCTCCAAGTCCTCCTCTTGCACAGTTATTTGACAAAGAACCTGGGAATTTCTTGCACTGTTATTGGACAAAACATGAGATCATTTCCTCTTAATTTCAGTCCCTATAGACTGCAGTGACCTGGGATCATTGAACCTGGGCATAACAGTTGGTCTCTATGGCAATAGCTCTATATTGTATAGCTCTAAATAATCTTGGCATTGCACCTAAGGACCCTGGCAGCAGGAATAGAACAGAATTGGTTTAATGTGGTTTGGTTGACTGGTATTTGAACTAGAAGTTAATTTGTTTTAGTATTTGGGCTTGTGAGTCATGTGCAATATTGGGTTTTCATCAAACCTGAGAACTTCACTTTTCAGTGCTATGTTGTCTAAACATGATGATTCATTCTTGGAATCTGATATCAAATCTCAGGTACACCTATGTACTGTGGTATAGGAGTGTGCAATGTTAAATCCTGGGGGAAGAATGATTTTAGAAAGGTTAATAGATTTCAGTCCTATTTTGATTTATTTTCCTTGTGATCTATGGAGGAGCCTGGACATTAGTTCAGGGACCTGGGACATTTAGCCAGTCTGTTTCAGGAAAAAACCTGAGATGTTCATTCTCATGATTTCAGTTCATTTGAGCTTCAGTTTTTTGGATGGCCTTTCATTGGTTAGATCAAGGCTCTTTTAACTGTTGTCAGGAATGGTGATCACTTGTAAGTAAATTTTAGGTTCATTAAATTTCCTTTCGTTTAGAATAAACCTGGGAACAGTGCATGGGTTAACTCATTCCAAGTGTACACCTATGAGATGAGTATATTTTTCCTCTAGACTAATAACTTGATTGTATTGAAAACCTATCTCAATTATATAGTTACTCTTTTTAAGAATAGTTTAATTAATGTTTTAAGTATAATTGTAGGAGTTTTATTTTTAGTATGTTAAACTAAGGATCTTTGTATTTAGATTTGGAGTAGTGGTTAAAGGATAGGTTGAGTAGGAGGTTTGAGTAATATGTTTAAAACAGGATTAGAATCATTGATAAACCTTTTAGAAATAGCAGTTATTAATCAACTTGTACACATCATTATCTATTACAGGAGGATATCTAGCTCTATTGCCTATTCGTGCTTTCCTGGAGCAAGGCAAGTACATTCTACGGTTTTGATCAGTGCATTTTCTTGTTCTTTATTGCTGACACACTGCGACACGTTCATGATCTTTTCTGGCTTGTTCTTTCATGATCTTACTTGTATCTTGGGGTAGGGAAAATACTCTAGATATGTGACCAAACCCGGATACTTATTCATGATCTTTAGCTTAGGCCTCGTACAGTGCACGCGGGTCCTAAGCCGTACCTTATATGATCTTTCAGGATCTTTTCATGCTCTTTCATGGTCTTACCCAAGCCGGTCACATATCATAGAAGTATTTCAAATTTATAACACACATGTTCAAGATTTTGTTCTTACATTAGTTTCCTATGATCCTGATCTTGATTTTAGCTATAGTCGTGATCTTTCCTGCATCTTTATATAGTCGTGATCTTTATGTATCTTTATAGCAGTAGTTCATGTTCTTCATTTTCTTTACATATCTTGTTCTTCTTGTTCTTTCAGCATTTATTTTCCATACCATGATGTTATTGTTCATTACCTAGAACTGTACTTTGCTCCGCTCCTGAATAGGATATATTGCAGGTATGCTTGCAGGACATTGATCTACTCTATGGGCCAGAGCCCAGGATTTAGTTGAGCAGGATGAGGCTTAGCTTGAGGCTTCAGGTTTAGATTACTTAGCTTACTTTGAGGTATTGACTTTAGAGTTCATAGCACTTTTCATTCCTGTTGATTCTGGTACATTATGATATCTGGATTTGTGGATTATGGTGATCATTCTGGGATACGTTTTAGATGCTGTGATTCTATACTTTCATGTTTATCTGGTTAGTTTTCCCTAGCTTGGTACAGCTTACTTCGTCGTGTCTAACGACGAAGGCTGGGCGTGTCCGACTCGTGTCCGATTATTCGGGAGCGGGTCGTGACATGTTTTAGTGGTGGCCCATGCAGGTCTTCCTAATGGTACCTAGGACTTAGCGTACTATTGGGGGACTTGATTTACACTAGGGAAACTTGATCATAGCATAGGAAAAATTGGGAAGTAAGGGTATATCAGGTATATCAGGTATTTTGATATTCTATAAACACTTGTTGTATTTAGGTCTAGGTTATTTTAACAGTTTTCTGTTTTGCAGATAGTTCAAAAGCATGAGACACCAGAACTGTTGATCCACCTACACTTGAAGGTTTCAAGCTTCCACTACCTTCTATCACGCTACTATCCCATGGGTAGTACGTAGTTGACAGAGACGTTTGAAGAGTCCCTTAACAACCAGAGGGAGCATGCCATCCTTTTTAAGCCAGACTTGTGGATACACTCTCCGAGCCAAGCAGGACTTCTGATTTCCAGACTCTCAGACTTTTGGACTTCTCCGACGCCAAGCGCATATCTTGCACCGAGTAGCAGATCGAGAACCTGGAGTAGCACTGAAAATCATCCTAGTCCCTGAGGACCCGACTTCTCCGGAGATTGGTGCCACCAGCCAGAAGATCCAGAATATTGCACTAACAATAGAATGAGACCTGAAGCTGAAGTTTATGAAAGACATGAAGACTTATGACCGAGATAGCAGCTATTATGGATCCGCGAAGCGTCGCCACACTCAGACAACACGTCTTCAGCCCAGCAGGAGATTCAGATTCAGCCGGCTATCATTTGTATTTTCTGCCGCAATCCAGGACATCGCTTCGAGGAGTGCCGCAAAAGACGGAGGCTATGCTTATTCTACGGACCGTCTGCCATCAAGCCAAAGATTGTCCGGAGATCGTTGATCGCACTGCCCGAGAACAAGCACGAGGAGCACCAAGACCGCAACAAAAGGACCCGCCTCTCCAGATTCAGCAGCTATATGGAGCATTACCGCATGGACCAGTCTACGTCAGGACAGTGAAGAAGATTGAAGTAATTCCAGTCCCGGAGGAAATACTGAAGACAGATTGAAGACAGAAGATTTCTTTTGCATGGTTGGAAAACCATGTATCTGATTAGCAATCCAGCCTCTCCTTAAATCCTCTTAGCATCTAGATCATTTCTTCAAAACTTCTTTTCCATTTTGAAACCTTGATTGATATTCGAAACTTATTTCGAGATATTATTTTCTATTCGGTAAACTTGTTTCAGATCCACAATTTGATAATTGTTTGAAATCCATTAATCGATACCGTTTGCATATTCATCATTCATGACTTTGTTTCCTAGTGTTGGCTCCTATTTGGAAATTTTGTTCCCTCATCAAACTTCGTGTTAATTGAGATTTAATTCCTACTCGTTTCAGTTTTCTATTCGAGGTTTTATTGAAATTTGGTTTTCTAATCGTGATTTTGAGATCCTGTTTCCTATTCGGAACCTTGCTTTCCTTCGAGATTTTGCCTCCTATTCAAGAATTTGTTTTGTTCACGACCTTATTTGACCTCGTTTCCTATTTGAGATTTTGCTTGTTTCATACTCACCATTCAATGCTTGTTCCCTATTCTCTACTTGATACCCTATTTCTCCTTACTAGTCATGACCTTACTTCTTGTTCGAGAATTACTTTCCATCTGCAATTTTGTTGATATTTTAGTTCTAATGAGACTTTGTATATTATTGGAGATTTATTTTCCATTCGGGATCTGTTCGAGATTTTGTCATTACTTGAGATTTTGTTGAACTTCGTTTCCAATGCGCGATTTATTTCTTATTTTGCGAATTGTCTTATATTTGATGCCTTGTTACTGTTCATCCTTCGAGACTCTGTTATCCCTTCGGGATAATGACCCATATATGGAATTTTGTTACCATTCCAGATATCAGTTGGAATTTCGTTATAATTTGAAACTTCGCTCCCTGTCTGAAATTTTAAATCTCCCTGGTTGCCTTTAGTACTCACCGATGAGATCCCTTGTCGTCTCTCAGTACCTAATAAATCCTTGAATTCTAACAGTCAGGTAACTTCACCATTTCCGTGACTTGGACTATTGAAACTCATTTTGAATTCCTTGAAACTCTTTTGAAATTCCTAGGGATAAAGTCGAGAGGCTATTCGATGACCTACTATGGTATGACAGTTGTGCGCTGCAGCCATTAGCTGGATTATGGAGACTGAGGGTTCACTGCAGCCAGTAGCGCACTGGCGAGGCAGAAACTTTAAGTTGAAGTGATTTCAGACAATCATAGGTTTTCGAGTATTATCGAGACTTTGTCAAACTCTTCATATTTACATCTCTTGAATTGCTTCGTCGATAATTGTTTGAAAATGAATAAGTTGATATGTTATTCGGTAACATATTGATATTTAAGTCATGGAACCGAAAGTTCACTGCAGCCAGACATACACTGGCGGGGCAGGGATTCTAAGTAAAGTGATTTCAAATATCAATATTTTCGGATACCATAGAAATTATATTTTTTCATATGATTATTAGTTTTCGAAAATCACAGATCCTTGCACGTTCATCCTGATTTGATACTGTATCTCCTGAGTATTTCGTACGTCTCCTCAATCAACCTTGCTAATTACCTTCTAGTATTGTATCGTTAGATCATTGATTTCCTCAAATTATACATTGCCAGATTTTGATTCCATACTTCGTTTGTGTCTTGTCTAAATTTCGATCTTAAATAATGTCTGTTTGACCATGATTTTCTATCTTGTGCTAGGCCACTTGTGTTAAACTATCAATTTTGATCGTACTTAATAGTTGTGTCTTCATGATTTTGCTCCTCTGAGTTGTAATTGAAATTCCTTCCACTTCGTGATTATTTGATCCTCGATCTTTGTCAAAGCGTGATATCCCAAACTTCTTGTGTGTACTTGGACTCAAGGCTCAGAGCGTCATGGATCGACAGAAGCACTAGGCGGACAACAGCAGATGGTTACCGGAGTTCGCAGTTAGAAGCAGAGTATTCCTGAAGATCTCGCTGACTAGGAGCGTCATCAGATTTGGCAGAGATGGGAAGTTCAGTCCGAGATTCATCGGGCCTTTGAGGTGACAGCACGAATTGGCGAGGTGGCGTATCGACTAGCGCTTCCAGCTAGCTTGGAGGGAGTGCACAGCGTCTTCCACGTATCTCAGCTTCGACGTTACATTCCAGATCCGAGCCATGTGGTGGACTATTCTGAGCTGGAGGTGGGCCCGAGTTTGACCTACGAGGAGCAGCCAGTAGAGATCCTGGACGGAGGGAGAAGCGACTGCGGAACCAGACCATTCCTCTTGTCCGCGTCATGTGGAGACACCACTCTCCGGGAGAGTCCACATGGGAGCATGAGGACGAGATGCGTGAGCGATATCCTAGTTTGTTCACTTGAGTGCTTTGTGTTTCATATATTTTGAATTCATAAACAACTCATTGGATTCACTTCTTGATGATCTATGTCCACATTCCAATTTCGAGGACAAAATTTTTCAAGGGGGAGAGAATTGTAACTTCATTTTCCTGGAATATAGTAGAATTTAATTTTTATATTGAGTTACGATTTGGGAATATGTATTATTATTTTTATTTTTTTTTACATAAGTAAAGTTATATTCTCATTTAAATTAAAATTCTCTTTGGGCTTAAACTCTTAAACCATTATTGGGCCAAGCACTGCCAGCCCAATTCATTTGTTTTTCCTTTAAAAACTCCCAGGAATTTGGTTCTTCCCTACTCTTCTAAGAGTTCCTGGAGAAGCTTTTCAAAATCAACGGCCATGTGCTCTCTTCCTCTAACAACCTGTCAGAGTGATTTCCCGCGCAAGGCTAGCCTCATTCCCACGCCACTAGCTGGCTATTTAAGGTCTCCTCTCTCTCTATCGATTGAACAAATCCTCTGCTCCAATTTTCTTCTTCGAGCTTGCTCTGGACAAGCCATGGCAATGATAGTCTTGAGGTTCAAGACATCAATGGCGCAATTGATGTGAAATCTCAGTAAGAAATTCTGATCCTTCCATCTTTTAATTCATTTCGAATTGAATTGGATCGAGGAATGGTTGAACTGATCGGTTTTAACTCAAGAGTGTTGATTAAACTCTGATTGCGAGTTGGAATGGATTGATTCCTAAACATTTGGTCGATCGTTCATTTGATCAATCATTCATGAATAGCTTCACAAATTCTGATCATGAGGTGTTCGATGGTTTGTCTCAATGATCTAAATCGGTCATGAACAGATCCTGATCGAGCACGTCGATTCCATCTCGAAGATTACTCACATTCCTTCAAATCTGTTCTAATTTGATTCTGATCAAGAAATCGAGGTGAGGATCTCCTTTGAATCTAGGATACATAACTCTGCTAATTCTCCTATCATAGATCTGAAAGATTGTACATTATGTGAATTTAGAATGGTTGTTCCTAGTGAACAGGTGATCTTCGATTTATGGCAGTATAGGAATTGGGTTGGTGAGTATCAATACTTTTCTAATTGATTCTAAAGAGGGTTTGGAAATTGTTGTTTATATTGTTGTTTTGAAACAGGCTGTGTTCATTGATTATTCAGTCTTTACTTGAGGAACACTCAGAGGTAATCCCAATTTACCTCTCTATTTTCCTTTCGAATGCCATGTACATCTTAGATCAACAGTTGGTTCAAGTAAACTTGGGGGGGTATCATTTTGGTATCTCTGTTACTCTGGTTCCAGTTGAATTGGTGACTGGAACTGAAATTTGGTATTGAGATACCAGGGTGCTATTCCCTATTGTTCTAATTGTTTTGGGATGTCAATCGGGTTGGCCTCGTATTTGACCTGTGAACTTGATTGGATCTGTATGTTCTGTGAGGATCTCTGATTCGAATAAGATGAGTTTGGCAGGATGACCTTAACTTCATCTCAGTCAACTAGGAAGAAGTCTCAGTGAAACTGAGACTGGTTCCCAGTTGAGCCAGGGGTGAGTTGAGGAATGTGCAAGCCATACATCATCACATTCGAATTTTATGTTCTGAACAATGGATTGATTGAACTGGGGTTAGGCACCATCTGTACATTCCAGTATTCTATCAAATCTTGGCACAGGTTTGGGTATAATACATTGGTGTTCTATAGATTGGGGAGTAGTATTCTACATCAGTTTTTCAATTGTAGATACTATGTATCTTGTTAAGTTTCTCCTATGAATTGACAGTTATTTTAGACTGACTTACTTTCAGTCTTGACACAAAACTGAACTGGGGAACTTGTGTAATCTACAGTATTTGAGTGGTGATTTTCTGTTGGGACAGTCACCTTGTCGAATCATGGATCCCTGCACTATTGGGCTGAGAGGGGTAACACTACCCTTATGTTTTTCTGGAATCATATTCAGGAAGGTTGAGCACATAAGTGTATAGGAGTATGCACTGGGTTCTGTGATATGATGAGAGAAACCTAGGAACTAATTCAAGTTCTCCAAGTCCTCCTCTTGCACAGTTATTTGACAAAGAACCTGGGAATTTCTTACACTGTTATTGGACAAAACATGAGATCATTTCCTCTTAATTTCAGTCCCTATAGACTGCAGTGACCTGGGATCATTGAACCTGGGCATAACAGTTGGTCTCTATGGCAATAGCTATATTGTATAGCTCTAAATAATTGGCATTGCACCTAAGGACCCTGGCAGCAGGAATAGAACAGAATTGGTTTAATGTGGTTTGGTTGACTGGTATTTGAACTAGAAGTTAATTTGTTTTAGTATTTGGGCTTGTGAGTCATGTGCAATATTGGGTTTTCATCAAAACCTGAGAACTTCACTTTTCAGTGCTATGTTGTCTAAACATGATGCATTCTTGGAATCTGATATCAAATCTCAGGTACACCTATGTACTGTGGTATAGGAGTGTGCAATGTTAAATCCTGGGGGAAGAATGATTTTAGAAAGGTTAATAGATTTCAGTCCTATTTTGATTTATTTTTCTTGTGATCTATGGAGGAGCCTGGACATTAGTTCAGGGACCTAGGACATTTAGCCAGTCTGTTTCAGGAAAAAACCTGAGATGTTCATTCTCATGATTTCAGTTCATTTGAGCTTCAGTTTTTTGGATGGCCTTTCATTGGTTAGATCAAGGCTCTTTTAACTGTTGTCAGGAATGGTGATCACTTGTAAGTAAATTTTAGGTTCATTAAATTTCCTTTAGTTTAGAATAAACCTGGGAACAGTGCATGGGTTAACTCATTCCAAGTGTACACCTATGAGATGAGTATATTTTTCCTCTAGACTAATAACTTGATTGTATTGAAAACCTATCTCAATTATATAGTTACTCTTTTTAAGAATAGTTTAATTAATGTTTTAAGTATAATTATAGGAGTTTTATTTTTATATGTTAAACTAAGGATCTTTGTATTTAGATTTGGAGTAGTGGTTAAAGGATAGGTTGAGTAGGAGGTTTGAGTAATATTTTAAAACAGGATTAGAATCTTGATAAACCTTTTAGAAATAGCAGTTATTAATCAACTTGTACACATCATTATCTATTACAGGAGGATATCTAGCTCTATTGCCTATTCGTGCTTTCCTGGAGCAAGGCAAGTACATTCTATGGTTTTGATCAGTGCATTTTCTTGTTCTTTATTGCTGACACACTGCGACACGTTCATGATCTTTTCTGGCTTGTTCTTTCATGATCTTACTTGTATCTTGGGGGGGGGAAATACTCTAGATATGTGACCAAATCCGGATACTTATTCATGATCTTTAGCTTAGGCCTCGCACAGTGCACGCGGGTCCTAAGCCGTACCTTATATGATCTTTCAGGATCTTTTCATGCTCTTTCATGGTCTTACCCAAGCCGGTCACATATCATAGAAGTATTTCAAATTTATAACACACATGTTCAAGATTTTGTTCTTACATTAGTTTCCTATGATCCTGATCTTGATTTTAGCTATAGTCGTGATCTTTCCTGCATCTTTATAGTCGTAATCTTCATGTATCTTTATAGCAGTAGTTCATGTTCTTCCTTTCTTTACATATCTTGTTCTTCTTATTCTTTCAGCATTTATTTTCCATACCATGATGTTATTGTTCATTACCTAGAACTGTACTTTGCTCCGCTCCTGAATAGGATATGTTACAGGTATGCTTGCAGGACATTGATCTACTCTATGGGCCAGAGCCCAGGATTTAGTTGAGCAGGATGAGGCTTAGCTTGAGGCTTCAGGTTTAGATTACTTAGCTTTACTTTGAGGTATTGACTTTAGAGTTCATAGCATTTTCATTCCTGTTGATTCTGGTACATTATGATATCTGGATTTGTGGATTATGGTGATCATTCTGGGATACGTTTTAGATGCTGTGATTCTATACTTTCATGTTTATCTGGTTAGTTTTCCCTAGCTTGGTACAGCTTACTTCGTCGTGTCTAACGACGAAGGCTGGGCGTGTCCGACTCGTGTCTGATTATTCGGGAGCGGGTCGTGACAATATATATATATATATATATATATATATATATATAATATATATATATAATATATATATATATATATATCACTAAAGGGATAATATAGTTTATAAATAATGTCTTTGTATATTCTTTTGGAATCAGTAGGTTAAATACGATCTTGCCTGTATTTGATTATATGTACATACTTTATTTAATTTAATTACAGATGTATACACTTATAATAGTTTAATTATATATTGATTATAAGTTTAGTATTTATATTACATAAGGTTTATTATATAATTTTTGTAAGTTATAAATGTATTTATTTATGGCAATGCAAATATTACTTATTATATATGGAGTGTAACTATGTCTTGTAACATATATATATATATATAATATATATTATATTTATATAATATATATATATATATATATGTACATTTACATTATTATATAGGGATTTAATTTATAAGAAATAAGATTATTATTATTATATTATTATTATTATTATTATTATTATTATTATTAATTATTATTTTTTATTATATATTATTATTATTACTATTACCATTGTTCTTAATGTAATGAAAAACCCAAGCCGAGCCCAGGCTCACAAGCCCGAGCTCAGGCCCAACCACTCTCCACATATTTCCCAACAGCAACTAACCAGGGCTTGTTCCTGCTATCCGCTGATATTAAACCGAGCGCACAGCATATAAGTATAGAGGGATCGAGAGAGAGAAGCGGAGGAAAAACCCTAATCTTAAACACGTGCCACCCCCACTGGTTGGACAACACCCGACCCGTGCGCGCCACCGCCGTGCGCCGCCGCACGCGTCGCCGGACGGCGGAGCAATCGCGCGTGCACGCGTGAACAGAGAAAATAGAACAGCAACATGCAGCAGCTGCGCTGTTTCGTAGCGGGAATTCTTCGTGTACGATCGATCCTTCTTCGTGCCGTTTTCACAGGTATAAACCTAATCTATACCACTTCAACTGTCTTCAGATAGATTTAATTATAGTACGCTGGATCGATCAGAAAATCAACGCGAACATCGCGAAAATCCTGTTCAAAACAGAACATGGGACGGTCCAAACCCCCATATTTGGAGACGATTCCTAATCGACCTATTAGAAATTTTCGAAAACTTCTTGACAGTATTGGTAAACCACATGTAGCTCTCAAACTCCCTTTTTGCAGTCTAATTTTTCATGCACCATACGCAAATTATTTTGAATCCAAAGTTCGAGAAAAACATGTTTTTAAAACTGTAAAAATATAGAAAAATCCTTCGATACGACGTACGTCCCGCCAATCCGGGCGACGTGGTCGCGAACCGAAAGAATCGAAAGGTGCGTAACAGCTTCGTAGACGTGTGGGCTTTGACGGAATTCAAATTGGTCGCGTGTGCGCGACGAATTTGATGCGTATCCGTCGAAATTTACCGTATCGACCCCTGTGCAAGTTTCTCAATTACTTCGTGCACGCTCGTCAGATCGAGACGAAACTTGCGCCAACATGACCGTATCGTTTTTCTGGTCCTGTATGCCAAGTTTGGTCCGATTCTGAGACAGTTGATTGGATTACCGTTTTGCGGGCCCCACGGTCCGACTCAACGGACGATTTTGTGCACGGCCCGTCGAAATCCAACTTTGGACATACAGTTGGGTTTGTATCGGAAAACTGGACCCGTAGCCATATAGTTTGAAACTTTAGAGACCATTGACTCTGGCACGCTTTTCGGTGCAAAGCGGATCCAACGGCGGACATCGTTTTTGCCCGAAATTACCGTTTTACCTCTGTGTTCAGAATTGGACTTAAGGACAGGCAATCCTAGCTAATTTGACTATTCTGAGAATATTGGTAACGTTTATTTCAGCTTTCGGAGACAGTTGTGATGACTTGGACTTTCTGACTTGTTGATTGGCGATACATTGTTGGTTCTCCGTGCAATCCCCAGGCAAGTATACCTTGCCGAACATATATAGTATTTACATGGTATCTCTTTCCTTATTGTAGTCATTTTCATATTGTCACATGATTCCATATTATGATTGATTCATCCTTGATTGCTTTACTTGTTCTAGATTACGTGCACGTATAGGGTATTTGACATTGCTAGATTATTGGTCTCTTGTGTTACCTTGTCTCGTGAGTGAGTTGTCAGTTTCTATATCTGTCCTTGACTTGACCATTCTTGACTGGGAGTATCTTGCATTGTACTACAGTCAAGATATACTATAGATTGGGAGTATCTTACATTGTACTACGACCTACAGCCGATTCTTTAATCTTGATATTGCTCGATTGACTTGACTTGAGATTACTATAGATTGGGAGTATCTTACATTGTACTACGACCTATAGCATATATTGATTGATTGATTGACTTGACTTGCGACACTATAAATTGGGAGTATCTTGCATTGTACTACGATTTATAGGAGTCTACTTGACCTTGTATCCTTAGGAGAGGAGATCGATACTAGAATTGGCTAATCTCGACTGAGAGTATCCTGCTTTGTACGTCAATTGAAATGCTATAGATTGGGAGTATCTTGTATTGTACTACAAGCTATAGGAGTTTTGATTGATAGTTAGCCAAGTCTAGTATTACATTTCCACACGACTCGTCGTCCGTAGATGTTCTTCTTGCATAGTTCTTATCCTCCGTACATGTTATTTACTGTCATATTAGTAGGCATGTTTTATGTATCTTGCTAGTCCTCTGAGGACCTGATGATCTCTTCAGGTAGCTGATTGCACGGAGTTAGTTAGCTGAGCATATGGTAGTTGACTTCAATCGCATGATTCAGGTATTTTATTAGTGTTATTGATTTACTATCTTCTCGTGCTTTCATGATATATCCTGCTTATCAGCTTAGTTTTATAGACTCATATTCTTAGAGTCTAATCGGACATATATGCTAGTGGGCTGCAGACCACGGCCTATACTTGTTCATTCTTGTTTTACAATATTCATGTGGATTGAGATATAGTTTAGATTAGACGTGATACCCTGTCATGGACAGCTTATACGTACTCGAGTCGGGCTGGAGTCCGCTCTATATGTAGCTGGCTTGCTCACGAGCTCGTGTCCAAAAATCGGGTACGGGTCGTGACAAGTTTTTGTAGTGGCCCATGCAGGTCAGAGCATATCGTACCGGTTACGTAACTGTACTGGTACGAGCCTGCGAATATGACTAAACCCTTAGAAATCTCAATCCACACTGCCTTAAAAATTTTCCTAGAAATTTCTCTACCGTCTTTGAAACTTCGTATTCGTTCTCGATTATTCTCCTTTGTCTTCTTGTACCATTGATTCTCGTCCCTTCCTATTCCGAGGTGACGAATGATCGTGCTGTCTAGGATTCATTAGAAATTCTTAAATTATAGTATAATATTGCTTGACTATTGAATGTTTGGTTGTTTATAGATATGAGGGAGTATAGATGTCATATGCCTAGATATCTGCCGGTAGAATTGTTAGCAACTAGTTAGAAGACCATAAGACTTTAGTGACCGTATTTTGAGGAGTAGTGTGACCAAAGGTGGGTAGAAGTCCTCGAAGTTTCGTAGTTACGAAATGACTAGAGAAGGTTATAAAATACATTTGAGGAATTAAATTGAGGACTTTAAATTTTATGGAATAATTACGAATTAAAATTTCGAGGACGAAATTATTTTAAGGTGGATAGATTTGTAGCTCCCCTTCCCGGAAATGTTTGAAATATTTTTTTCTATTTATTGGATTTGAATGGTGATTTTTAAAATTTGTTTTTATAAATAATTATTTAGTTAATTATTACGGTAGATGACCTTAAGACATGGTTGAGTTTGAAGTACCTGACGACTAGGAACCATGACGGATAGTACAGTGGCGTGCCTTGACTAGTGTATTATCCATGCCAAGGAAGACCCAGCCATAGGTGTGCTCTAACTAGGAAAACCAAGCTAAGTTGCGACTTAACTCCTAGAAATAGTTAAATTGTTATTTATTATTATTAGATTATTGACTCTTAGGAGACCCGACTGTACTATTCTAGCACAGACTTGACCCAAGCCAGTCCCAACTCATGTAGACATATCAAAACGACCATGTAGATGTATATGGTATATATATAATAATTGTATTGGTATTTTACTTTTATGGCCAAGAAAATAATTTAAATATATACGATATATATATATATATATATATATATATATATATATATATAATCATTAAAGGGATAATATAGTTTATAAATAATGTATTTGTATATTCTTTTGGAATAGTAGGTTAAATACGATCTTGCCTGTATTTGATTATATGTACATACTTTTATTTAATTTAATTACAGATGTATACACTTATAATAGTTTAATTATATTGATTATAAGTTTAGTATTATATTACATAAGGTTTATTATATAATTTTTGTAAGTTATAAATGTATTTATTTTTGGCATTGCAAATATTATATATATATGGAGTGTAACTATGTCTTGTAACATATATATATATATATATATATATATATATATATATATATATATATATATATATAATATATATATATATATATATATATATATATATATATATATTATATTTTATATATATATATATACATTTACATTTACATTATATATGGGATTAATTTATAAGAAATAAGATGATTATTATTATTATTATTATATTATTATTATTATTATTATTATTATATTACTATTACTATTATTATTATTACTATGACCATTGTTATTAATGTAATGAACAAGCCAAGCCGAGCCCAGGCTCACAAGCCCGAGCTCAGGCCCAACCACTCCCCACATATTTCCCAACAGCAACTAACCAGGGCTTGTTCCTGCTATCCGCTGATATTAAACCGAGCGCACAAATATAAGTATAGAGGGATCGAGAGAGAGAAGCGGAGGAAAAACCCTAATCTTAAACACGGGCCACCCCACTGGTTGGACAACCACCCGACCCCGTGTGCGCCACCGCCATGCACCGCCGCATGCGTCGGGACGGCGGAGCAACCGCGCGTGCACGCGTGAACAGAGAAAACAGAAAAGCAACAAGCAGCAGTTGCGCTGTTTCGTAGCGGGAATTCTTCGTGTACGATCGATCCTTCTTCGTGCCGTTTTCACAGGTATAAACCTAATCTATACCACTTCAACTGTCTTCAGATAGATTTAATTATAGTGCGCTGGATCGATCAGAAAATCAACGCGAACATCGCGGAAATCCTGTTCAAAACAGAACATGGGACGGTCCAAACCCCCATATTTGGAGACGATTCCTAATCGACCTATTAGAAATTTTCGAAAACTTCTTGATAGTATTTGTAAACTACATGTAGCTCTCAAACTCCCTTTTTGTAGTCTAATTTTTTATGCACCATACGCAAATTATCTTGAATCCAAAGTTCGAGAAAAACCTATTTTTAAAACTGTAAAAATATAGAAAACCCTTCGATACGACGTACGTCCCGCCAATCCGGGTGACGTGGTCGCGAACCGAAAGCATCAAAAGGTGCGTAACGGCTTCTTGGACGTGTGGGCTTTTACGAAATTCAAATTGGTCGCGTGTGCGCGACGAATTTGATACGTATCCGTCGAAATTCACCGTATCGACCCCTGTACAAGTTTCCCAATTACTTCGTGCACGCTCGTCAGATCGAGACAAAACTTACGCCAACAGGACCGTATCATTTTTCTGGTCCTGTATGCCAAGTTTGGTCCGATTCTGAGACAGTTGATTGGACCGTCGTTTTGCGGGCCCCACGATCCGACTCAACGGGCAATTTTGTGCACGGTCCGTCGAAATCCAACTTTGGACATACGGTTGGGTTCGTATCAGAAAACTGGACCCGTAGACATATAGTTTGATGACTTTAGGGACCATTGACTTTGGCACGCTTTTCGGTACAAAGCGAGTCCAACGACATACATCATTTTTGCCTGAAATTACCGTTTTGCCCCTGTGTCCAGAATTAGACTTAAGGACAGGCGATCCTAGCTAATTTGACTATTCTAAGAATGTTGGTAACGTTTATTTCATCTTTCGGAGACAGTTATGATGACTTGGACTTTCTGACTTGGTGATTGGCGATACATTGTTTATTTCAGCTTTACATGGTTTCTTTTTCCTTATTGTAGTCCTTTTCATATTGTCACATGATTCCATATTGTGATTGATTCATCCTTGATTGCTTTACTTGTTCTAGATTACGTGCACGTATAGGGTATTTGACATTGCTAGATTATTGGTCTCTTGTGTTACCTTACCTCGTGAGTGAGTTGTCAGTTTCTATATCTGTCCTTGACTTGACCATTCTTGACTGGGAGTATCTTGTATTGTACTACAGTCAAGATATACTATAGATTGGAAGTATCTTACATTGTACTACGACCTATAGCCGATTCTTTAATCTTGATATTGCTCGATTGACTTGACTTGAGATATACTATAGATTGGGAGTATCTTACATTGTACTACGACCTATAACATATATTGATTGATTGATTGACTTGACTTGCGACACTATAAATTGGGAGTATCTTGCATTGTACTACGATTTATAGGAGTCTACTTGACCTTGTATCCTTAGGAGAGGAGATCGATACTAGAATTGGCTAATCTCGACTGAGAGTATCCTGCTTTGTACGTCAATTAAAACGCTATAGATTGGAAGTATCTTGCATTGTACTACAAGCTATAGGAGTTTTGATTGATAGTTAGCCAAGTCTAGTATTACATTTCCACACGACTCGTCGTCCTTAGATGTTCTTCTTACAGAGTTCTTATCCTCCATACATGTTATTTACTGTTATTAGTAGGCATTTTATGTATCTTGCTAGTCCTCTGAGGACCTGATGATCTCTTCAGGTAGCTGATTGCACGGAGTTAGTTAGCTGAGCATGTGGTAGTTGACTTCAATCGCATGATTCAGGTATTTTGTTAGTGTTATTGATTTACTATCTTCTCGTGCTTTCATGATATATCCTGCTTATCAGCTTAGTTTTATAGACTCATATTATTCTTAGAGTCTAATCGGACATATATGCTAGTGGGCTGCAGACCACGACCCATACTTGTTCATTCTTGTTTTACAATATTCATGTGGATTGAGATTTAGTTTAGATTAGACATGATACCCTGTTATGGACAGCTTATACGTACTCGAGTCGGGCTGGAGTCCGCTCGATACGTAGCTGGCTTGCTCACGAGCTCGCGTTCGAAAAGGGTGCGGGTCGTGACAGTAAATCTTGGGATTTTATCTTAGATTTGGAGTCTAATTAATCCTCGTCTAAGATTTAAATCAATCTGATATGATATCAATCATGATTTAATCCCAATCTTCTTTGCAAGAGACGGTTTAAACAAATCGATTGGGTGGACCCATGCTTCCTGCACCTTTGGTGAGGACTAAGTGCTGCTGTGGCGACGAGTAGACCATGCTTCTGGAGACGACGGAACCTCTGTGCTCTCAGGCGATGAGTGAACTTGGCTTCGAATAACGACGAGACTTCTGTGCGTATAGAGCAACTTATGAAGCTGTGTTTCGAGCCATCAGAGTCACTATGCTGTAGGCGACAAGTAGGCTTGTGCTTCAGGTTGGCGAGGTTATTGTGCTTTTGGAGCGACATGTTAACTTGTATTGGTGTCGATGGGAGTTCCCAAGTCTCTTGTAGAGAAGTGACTTAAGCTTCTGATCCGGAGCAGATGACTGCGCCGTGGAAATGGAGATGGTGTGAGCATATCACCATCATGCGCCTCATGCGAACACAGGTAAGTAGTTGCACGTCTGAACAGTGGAGACGTTGGCTGCAAAGGGAAGGGTATGACACCCTTGTGCGTTTGGAGATCGGCGTAGGAAGATAGCTGCGCCTCTGGAGTGAAGACACCGGCTTCTAGAATAAAAGAAGGGGATGAGGCCCTACCACCATCTTGTTTCTGAGGTTTGTGCAGGCAGGTAGCTGCGCCTCTGGCTTGAAGGCTTTGGCTTCTTCAAAGTGCTGAGTCACTGATATACTTCTGAGAGGCTGCGCTCATAAGAATATCAGAACATGCTTCGGTGGAGGTTAATCTTCCAACGTGTGTATCGAGAAGAAGGAAGGTTGTGCTTCGATGAAGACTGCATCCCTTGTAGATCCCTCTAGGCTTCTGTCGAATCTGTACTAGATCCTTTGTAGAAGAATAGAATTAGTCCCTTATGTATAGTCCTGATGTATCTGTACTAGACTTTGGTAGACATGACAATAAAGGGACTTCTCTTCATATCTTCTATTTTGTCTTTTTAGCACTGGGCTCGAGTCTTTTGCATCTTCTGTGCTGTGGCGAAGGGATGTCTTCAGCTGAGATTTTTCATGCTTCTACTTTACTAGACTAATGAATCACTGGACTAATGTATCTATTCTGGACTACTGAGATTCGTGTCGGGACCTGGATCCATATGTACTGGTCGGGCAGAAAAATACCTAGGAGACGTGTGAACATACTCTTTCTACCCCATGGTCTTACTGGAATAATAACAGCCAAACGTGAAGCATGTGCTTTGCTGGATATTACCTTCTAGCCGTTCACATGTCAACTTGGTATTTCAAAACATTGGTTTTAGACACAGCTTCCCTGAATTATTCTATACTTGCTAGTTGTATACATTGCATGACATGTTTTTTCATTATTACATATCTGTCTGTCTTTACACTTTTATATGTTTTTTTCCTATCATATATATTGTTCCTTATCTACCTATTTCCCTATTTTGTACATTGTCCCCTAAAACTGCTCATCATTACATTATTATTTACTATTTCATAGCACTTGTCATTTAATTGGAACTGCAATTGGGTTGTACTTCGCTCCATCCTGACTGGATATATTTTTCAGATGGCTTAGAGGATTGTTGTCCTACCTACTATGAGCAGGGGGTATGCGAGGGATGCACCCAGGAGCCTCAGGAGGATCCTGCTCATAGAGAGTGCCCTAGTAGTAGCTTAGAGTTTTAGTATTTCATATTGTATCAGATTGTTCCGAGAGAGGATTTAGTTTTATTATATTTCATGACATGTATTTATTTGTTATAGACATCTAGGCCTAATTGTATTGTGACTATGCTGCTAATCAATTTTTATCTCCATTATCTTCTATCTATATCGTGCTTTCATCTCCCTTAAATTATGTGATTGAGTTATGTTATGGATGTCATATTATTCCTCCGTGCGAAGATGACAGGTATGATTCTTATCTGTCGTTCTGTTTAGATAGTGTAGTTGACCTATACAACGTTCTACCGCCGACACTGCGACGTAGGCTGGACGTACCCACGTGCTCGTGCCCCTAACTGGGTGTGGATCGTGACCCGAGGGGGGGGTAGCCTGCCGTCGATGGATTGGGGGTGGGGGTGGGGTGGGGGGGGGGGGGGGGGGGGAAGAGGGTTGCAAGAGTGTAGGGTTGAGGTGGAAAGGGGGAAGATGAGCGTACTTTAGTCTTTTTTTTCCTCTTTAGCAAAAAATCTAATGCTGGACTGACGTAGGGTATCAGGTTGAAAATATTATTCGATGGAGGATATTTAATTACTACCTATCAAAGATGAGGGTATCAAGTTGAAAAACTCGAATAGTTGAGGGTATCAAATTCTAATTTAGCCTAAAATTTAAAATGATGTTCCTCCTAAAAAATATTAAAAAAACTGAAAAGTTGGTAAAAAAAAATGACCACTAGGACTTGAACACATGTGTAAGTGAAAACTAATTTTGCTAAATAAGTCATCATACCACTAATATTAAAAAATACATATATATATATATATATATATATATATATATATATATATAATATATATATATATGGTGTTGTTATTGGCACTCCTAAAATTTTATCCTGCACTCCTCTTTAATTTTCTATCATTCAAATTTTAAATCTACCTGCATTAACATTATTGGCACTCTTGAAATGTTATCTTGCACTCCTCTCTCCATGCATGCACAGATTAATGTCAGATTTAATACATGAGTATATTTGAATTTGAATGATAGAAAATTAAGGAGGAGTGTATAATAACATTTTAGGAGGGTCAATAGCAGCATATATATATATATATATATATATATATATATATATATATATATATATATATATATATATATATATATAATATACCCATTGGGAACGGCGAGGCACCCCGGCGAGGAGGGCGCGGGTCGAGCCTCCTTGCAAATGACCTCTAGCCTAGTGGTTAAGAGAAATGCATGCGGTCCAAGTGGTCAGGAATTCGATTTCCGGTAGAAACGTTCGCCACAATTACCTTCTTTCAAAATATATATAATTTAATTTTGGATGGTCCTTAAAATTTTGGACTTTAAACGACAATCTATCCTAGATGAAGGCCGTCCCGATTACAGGACACTCACGGTAATAATTTAGGCATTATGAGAATATAATGACAAATTAGTTAGCTTTGATATACCCGTTATTTTTGTTAGTGTTCGACACTCACTTTGGTTTTATTCACGAATAGATGACTAGGGCTGTAACTAATAGGATTATAGTTTGGATATGGGTCCTGGACCCGAGATGCCTTCCAATGCATAGTGTAAGAGTTTTTAAAAGTAGATGGATCCACCCAAATTCTAACCCAATATGAATATGGAGTTGATAATTCTAAAAATGCACACAAATTCTAACCCAATATGAATATGGAGTTGATAATTCTAAAAGAGTTTTTCTAAGGGCACCACACAAATTGCTTGGGAGCATCACTTACTTGGGGGCAGCCCAAGAAGGTGGAGAATTTGCTAGGGGCACCCAAAATTTGCTAGGGGGCAGCCCAACCCCCCAAATCCTTCATTTCATTTCATTTGTCATTCTACACTCTCTCCTCAAGAAGAAAAAAAAGAGCTCTCTCTCTCTCCCTCTCCTAAAACCCTAATTTCTTCTTCTCCACCACTCCACTCCCAATTCCTCCACCAAGATTTCTTCCACAACCTTCGTAGATTCGAAGAGATGACACGCAAGTCAAAGCAACCGGAATCTAGGTACGTTCTTCCCTAATTTTTTCGAGAATTTTGTACATTCTATTCAAAACCCTAGAATATTTTTAATACTTGAAAAAGTTTTGATAAAATAGGTTTAGAATCTCTTTATGGTTCTCTTCCCTAATTTTTGAACACAAGAAACCCACATTTTGTGTTGAAACCCTAACCCTAGAACACGACAAACTAGCATCTCGTTTTTGCAGTTCGGGTCTCATAACAGTAGGACTGCCAGGCATGTGGCAGTCCTAATGTAAATCAGGACTGTCATAGTCCTGGCAGTCCTCTTATGGCAGTCCTGATTTACATTAGGACTGCCACATGCCTGGCAGTCCTATTGTAATGACATATGGGGGTGGGTAACTGCATGATGCTCATATGCGGGGGGTAACTGCATGTCCTATTTCTGTTTCTATTATTTAATAACTGTATGTTGTCATGTAGCCCACCGACCGCTAACAAAAGAATACGATCCACCGCGTCAAAGCAGAAGGAACGTGCGGGACATCCTCTCGAGCGTCTGATAACAATTTTCGAACCGGCGCCCGAAGCTCGGAGAGGTTGCCAAAGTGACACTAGTGTCGCGGTCGCCAACAAGCTTGATCGCATCGACGACATGGTCGACTTCCCCTTCATGAATAATAGGGAGTCTCGTTCAAAGGCCCGGCATGATATATAGTTGGATCTGGATATTTTCTTGTTTCAAACTTAAGTTGGATGTGGAATGGTTATGTACTTGTTTGAAACTTAATTTGGATGTGGAATCTTTGAAACTTAAGTAGTTGTGATGAATTATTGGGATGAATTATTGTAGTTGGATTATTGTGATGAATTATTGTGATGAATCTAAGTTGGATGTGGAATATTTAGGGTCCGTTTGGATAGTCTTTCTGAAATTTTATTCTAAAAACAGTTTTCTGAGAGTAAGTTATAAAGCTGTTTCCTGAGTATAGAATTTCTAATTTTGCGTTTGGTTACTTTCATCTGGAAAATAATTTTTAAAAATAAATTTTGAAGATTTTGTTTGGTAAAATATTTTTAGAAACTATTTTTTAACTGTGTTCCTGCGTCCATTTTGTATCCCTGTGTCCAAAAATTTTTTTGAAGGTGGAGGAGGCACGGGGAGGGGCCGGCGGCAGCAAGAAGATGGTGGCGCAGTTGGAGTCCTCGAGGGAGGGGAGGGAGTTGACGTAGGCGTCCGGTGGAGAAGATGGTGGCGCAGTCGGAGTCCTCGGCGGTGGCAACCAAGGAGCGCGAGGACAGCCGCACCTCGCGGCCTCGTCCTCCTCCGTCGCCCCACCCTCGCGGCCTCGTCCTCCTCCGTCGCCCCACCCTCTCGGCGGAGCTTTTGCCTGCTGAGGAGAGAGCTTAAAAAAAAGGGCTGAGAAGGAGGAGGAGGAAAGAGAGAGGGTTGAGAAGGAGGAGGAGAGGGAGAGGGTTGAGAGGGCTGAGAAGAAGGAGGAGAGGAAGAGGGTTGAGAGGGCTGAGAAGGAGGAGGAGAGGGAGAGGGCTGAGAAGGGGGGAGAGGGAGAGGGAAAGGGCTGAGAAGGAGGAGGAGCGGGTGAGAAGGAAAGGGAGAGGGTGGAGATAATGAGGGAGGAGAGAGAATCGAGAGAGTGCTTTGGGGGGGGATGTGGGGTGTGGGGCCCACTCTTTTCACCGCTGAAACCAGAGAGTGCTTTGGGAAAACAGATTTTTTCTGTTCTCTGAAATCAGAGTTATTAACTCTGATTTAAAAAAAAAATTCGGAAACAAAATTTTAAACATTCGGCTGCCAAATAAGTTTTTCCGTGGTTTTCGAGTTTAAAAGTAGAAAACTGCTTTTAAACTTGTAAGCAAACAGGCCCTTATGTAGTTGTGATGAATTATTGTTGTTTATGTACTTGTGATGAATTGTTATTTTTTATGTACAGAGTATCAGTATCAGGACTGCCACCCACTTGGCAGTCCTACACTAAAGTAGGACTGCCAGGGTGCTGGCAGTCCTGACTGAAACTTGCTGCAACAGCAAGTTTGAGTTAGGACTGCCAGCATCCTGGCAGTCCTACTTCAGTATAGGACTGCCAGGGGGTGGCAGTTCTACTTATCAAACTATGTGAGGAGTCCTCAACTGAAAACTCTTAATTTAGCACGAAAAATGGCCATTCTCCGTATAATTTAGCACGGAGAATGGCCATTCTCCGTGTAATTTAGCACGGAGAATGGCTATCTGATCCAGTATCAGGACTGCCAACCCCCTAGCAGTCCTACATTGAATTAGGACTGCCACCTCCCTGGCAGTCCTACATTGATGTAGGACTGCCAGGGGGGTGGCAGTCATACTTATCAAACTCTGTGAGGAGCTCCTCAACTGAAAACTCTTAATTTAGCACGGAGAATGGCCATTCTCCGTGTAATTTAGCACGGAGAATGGCCATTCTAGTGTTAAAACGCAGGAGAATGACCATTCTCCGTGTAAATTAACACGGAGAATGGCCATTCTCCGTGAAAATTACACGGAGAATGGCCATTCTCCGCGCTAAATTACACGGAGAATGGCCATTCTCCGTGTAAATTAAGGCGGAGAATGGTCATTCTCCTGCGTTTTAACACTGGAATGACCATTCTCCGTGTAAATTAAGACGGAGAATGTCATTCTCCGTCTTAATTTACACGGAGAATGGTCATTCTCCTGCATTTTATGGTCAGTTGAAACTTTGGAGGGCCATAACTTTTGATTGGGAGGTCGAAACGAGGCCCGGTTTGTCCCAAAATGAGCGTATCTTCGAGGAGGCTAAAAGTAACAGTTTCATTGTTAGACGGCCTTCCGAAATTTTAGAATCGCAAAAAATTGATGTTTGGACCTCCGTTTTAGCACTTTTTGTCGAAAATTTAGAATCGCAAAAAAACATATGTAGGACTGTCAGGCCCCTGGCAGTCCTACATATGTGAAGGACTGCCACCTCTCTGGCAGTCCTAATCTATGATCGGGACTGCCAGACAGGTGACAGTCCTCTGTGTCACAACCCGATTTTTCCGTTTGGATTCGGAGTTGAAATCTTTGTTGGGATTGTGATTGGCTATTTTCTCTTCATTTACTTTCAGCGCACTGATGTCAAGGTGCTATTCTAAAAAAATTAGGAGAAAAATTTGGGCTAGGGTTTAGAATTTTATGACCTAGAAATGTGGAGGAGGAGAAGAAAAGAGTAGAGGGAGAAAGAGTAGAGGAAGAGGAAGAGGAAGAGAGAAAATGAAATGAAGTTGGTATTTATATCATTCTTTGGGCTAGCCCCAAGTAAAAAAAATTGATGGCAAACTTGTAATATTTTTGAACATTTTTGGGATAGCCCCTAATAATTTGTGTGGTGTCCTTAGAAAAAGCCTTCTAGAAATGAATGAATGTATTAAATGGGTCCGAAACATGTGCTACTAGAACCTGTTCTGACCCGACCCGACCCGACCCGACCCGACCAATAGCCGGCCTCGAAATAAAATAAGGACATGCTCCATACAATTACATCATCACAGTCGGTCAACACACAGCTGTTTGTGAGGACAGACTTTGCTCTCACATGGCCCCTACAACTTTTTTATATCCAATCCCCATCACTCATTGATCCAAAACGCACACAATTAAACAACTTTGCTACTACAATAATGGGGTTTTTGCATACAGGTCCCTTAAGTCTATCATATCTTACACAAGTCTCCTAAATCTAATTATTTTCTCTCTTCAAAAAATATGTGACTTACATGTCTAATTTCGTCAAAATCTAATTTTTTGATTACTAAAATAAAAATTACTAAGTCAACTCTTTCCTCCTACTTTTTGATAGTTACTCTCCTGTAATTTTTTTTTTCCATTTTCTTACATTTTTTTTTCTACTGTGAACCTATCACCAACAATTCCTTCTCATACCCTCTGTTCATAATTCTATTCCCTTTAGGATATACAGTCTTGAGTTTTTTTTTATACAGATGGTGATATATCCTTACGAAAACAAATATTTGACATATTTAATTGTGATTTTTTTTCTTAAGAAGAAGAAAAAAAACATAAAGAGGGATGGAAGATAATTGTTCCATTAAGATGCCACAAATTTATAAAATGATCATACAGTCGTCGTTCTTCAATATATTATGGAAGAATGACTTGATTAGTATAGGAGAATTATATCATTTTTTATTATATTTTTCACATCACCTCCTCCTCCTCCTCCTCTTAATCGTAGATTGCATATACAAGTTTGCTTATATTAATGATATATAAAGATAATTGATAAAAATGTCAAGCTTTTATTCTACAATTCAAGTTCACTTGTTAATACAAGAACAAAAATCCTAGAGTAACTCATGAGTTACTAATTTAAAAAATATTTCAATAAAAATTGGTTGGATTAAATACATCTCATTTCTAATTTTTTAAGCGCCTAAATTAAAAAAAAGAGTCCACATGTCATAACTATATTCTGATTTTTTATTTTGAACTTCTGTAGTAGAATCGATACAAGAAAAAGTTGGTAGGTTTCCATTTTTAAGGACTTGTATACAAATAAAAGAAATACTGTTTGTTTTAAGTAAAAGTTATATGCAGAAAGAACCCTAAAATATAAAATAGCGCAAGAAGTAACCCCACACGCAAAACACACAAACATAGCTCTTATCTTAAGCAGCTACTGATACCACCATAGGAAGAAACAGAGTAGAAGGAGAAAGCAAATTGCCAAAAAAAGTAGTAGTAGTTGCTTTGCTAACCCAATTGCCTCCCTTTCTTCTTTCTTTAATCCCTTTCTCTCTCCTCTACTTTCTCTCTCTCTAAAAAAAGAGGGTTTTCTTTTTGCTTTTTGATTTGGGAGAAGAAAAAGGGGGAGATGTTCTCTGGAGGATTGATTCAGCAGAGGCAGCACCATCACCACCATCCTCACCAGTTCGAAGCTTCCTCCATTCCCAGTGTGGGAGGAGGACAGGAGGAGGCCATCAACCACCACCAGCACCATGGCGTCGGGGGTGGGGGTGGGCCCCCGAGCTTGGTTCTGACGGCGGATCCGAAGCCTAGGCTCCGATGGACTGCGGACCTCCACGAGCGGTTCGTCGACGCCGTCGCCCAGCTCGGAGGACCCGAAAGTTCGTTCCTTTTCCTTCTTTCTTTCTTCAAAATAGTAAAATAATAATTGATGTGCTATTTTTAGTATATGTGTGATTCGTTTAATTACCGAATTATTTATGTTGTTGTTGTTGTTCTAGTGTCCAACATTTTATTGTCGAGGTTTGAATTTATTAATAGGGATCATCATCTATAATATTTACCTTCTCCGAAAAAAAAGGGGAAGAACAATCTGCCCCTACAACTATGATCCAGCTCAAATTACAAAATAGGTCATATGGGATCTAAGATATCTATGCCAGCATCCATATTTCTTTGTACAACAAAATACTGAGGGAAAGACCCTCAAACATACGCAGATTTTGTTCCCTCCACGTGTCATACTACCGCCCGAAAAATAATTCTGAGACGGTGGTATCCTCTCGCTCCGCAAATCAAGAAGGTTAAGGGGACGGTTCGCACTTTGCTGTGTGGTGTTTGTGTAGGAGCAGATTGTTCTTCTTATGAGGCAACATCAGTATGATCCGATTGATTTTTTTTTTCTCTCGATAACTTTAGATATTTTTGACTTTTTTTTTGATTATTTGGTAAGGAAGTATATATTGTAGAAAGCCATTCATGTAGCATAAGGAATTGAAGAAACCCACTGTTCAATCATCAGTTTGACCCAATGCATCTCAGTTATTTAGACGAGTATTTCGATTGGTATACCTAACCATAGTTGCGGGATCCCATGACAACAAATATGGCCGGTTCCTGATCACGATAGGGGGTGTTGTGAGTCTTGTGACCCGTGTGATCCGGTCTTGGTCTTTACAGATCAAGTCCCAGAAATATATCAATCAAATCAAATGGCAGTATAAAAGACAGTACACATCAGTTAGTGTAGAAAATAATGGTTGGATGATTTTATTGATGAACTACTTCACTACTTATAGGGAGTCTAGCTCCTCTACATATAACATATTCCGATGTGGGACTAAAAGTCCCTTATTGATTCTCAACACTCCCTCTCAAGATGGGCGATAGATATTAATCATCCCCATCTTGTTACATAGCTTTGACAGACTTAATGAACTAAGACCCTTAGTCAGACAGTCTGCAACTTGTTCTTCTGAGCGGACATGGTCAATCTTCAGTATCCCTTGTTCCAGCTTCTCCTTGATGAAGAATCGATCAATCTCGATGTGCTTCGTTCTGTCGTGCTGAACTGGATTGTTAGCTATACTTATTGCAGCTTGACTATCGCTCAGAAGACGCAATGGTGCTCCCTTATCCAGCTGCAACTCTGTCAGCAATGCTTTCACCCACAGCAACTCTGACACTCCCAGAGCCATTGCTCTGTATTCTGCTCCAGCTGTCGACCATGCTACCACTGACTGTTTCTTGCTTCTCCATGAGACCAGATTTTCTCCTACAAAAATACAGTATTCCGTGGTAGACCTTCTGTCGTCTATGCAGCTCGCCCAGTCTGCATCACAGTATCCCTCAACTTCTATGCGTCCATTTTTCTTGAACCATAGCCCCTTTTCCGGCGTTCCTTTCAGATATCTCAAGATCTGAAATACTGCTTCCATATGACCCTTTCTTGGATCATGCATGTAGCGACTCACTACACTTACCGCAAATGAGATATCAGGGCGAGTGTGTCCCAGATAAATCAATCTCCCTACAAGTCGTTGATATCTTTCACGATCAACTGGCTCTCCTGCTTCTGCTCCCAACTTGCACTTCTGGTCAATTGGAGTGACTGCTGCTTTGCATCCCAGCATTTCTGTCTCCTTCAGCAGATCTAGTGTGTATTTTCTCTGTGAGAGAACAATTCCTTGTTCGCCTTCACACACCTCGATACCTAGAAAGTACCTCATCGCTCCTAAATCCTTCACTTCAAACTCCTTCGCGAGTTTTGACTTCAGCTTAGTGATCTCGACTTCATCATCACCTGTGATCACTATATCATCCACATATACAACAAGTATAGTGATGTGGCCTCTTGCATGCTGGAGGAAGACCGTATGATCTGCATTTGTTTGACGGTATCCCATGCCTGTAACAGCCTTTCTGAATCTGTCAAACTAGGCTCAAGGAGATTGCTTGAGCCCGTATAGCGATTTCTTCAGTTACACACCTTTCCTTGCGACGTCCCTCCGTTTGATTCCGTCGCGTAGCACCCTGGCGGGAGCTCCATGTATACTTCTTCTTGCAGGTCCCCATGAAGAAAGGCATTCTTCACATCCAGCTGGTACAGCTTCCACCCATAGTTCGCTGCAATGGAGACCAGAGTTCTCACGGTGCTCATTTTTGCTACTGGGGCAAACGTCTCATCATAGTCTATTCCATATGACTGTGTGAATCCTTTTGCAACCAACCTCGTATTGTATCGCTCTACTTTTCCTTCTGGCGTCTCTTTCACTGTGTACACCCATTTGCATCCCACAGCTTTCTTTCCTTTGGGTAATGGAACCAGCTCCCATGTCTTATTTTTCTCCAGTGCCCCAAGTTCTTCCATCATTGCAGCTTTCCACCTTGGATCTTTCTTTGCTTCCTGCCAACACTTGGGCAACGAAGTAGAGTCTAACGATGCAATGAAGGCTCGATAATTCGAAGAAATGTTAGAATAAGACAAGAAGTTGGCAATGTCATGTTCGTAATCATCAAAACGAGCAGGAGTCTTACCCGCATTGATGCGAGAAGATCTCCTTAAGGGAGCAATAGGTGGTGGAGAGATCATACCATCCGAGTCGGAGAGATCCGCATCAGAATCCGAGTGATTCAGTGCGGGGGCAACATCTTCAGGAGTTGGAGCAGGAGTAGACGAGGGACTTGGTACAGTAGGCACAGGGCACGACATAGGCACAATACTGGACTTCTGTTGTCTCCTTCTGTAGACTTGGAGCTTCTTTTCCCTTGTCTGCTGCTCCCCCTGCGTAACATATGTATCGTCTTCTTCATTTTCTGTATCTGAGTCACTGTGCTCTCCCCCTTTCGTCCAGTTTTCTACAACCGGACACGGAACCGATCCGACGACCATATTTGGGCTTATTATCTCCCCCTCACATCGAACACCATCTGTGTTAGGTGTGTCACCAAATGCTGAACCTTCATCTGAACCATAGTATGGTTCGAGTTCTCTGAATGTAACGTCCATGCTGACAAACATCTTCCGCTCGACTGGACTCCAACAGGCATATCCCTTCTGAGTCGCCGTGTAACCGACAAAGACACATTTAACTGCCCGAGGATCCAGTTTGCCAACGCCTGGCCTATTATCTTGGACAAAGCACACACATCCAAAAATTTTCGGTGGAACAGTGTATGTAGTTGTCCCAGTAAGCATCTCCAACGGTGTCTTCCAGTCCAATACTTGAGATGGCATTTTGTTGATGAGATAAGAGGCCATTAATATAGCCTGCCCCCATAAGTGTTTCGGGACATTCATAGCCAGCATCATCGTCCGTGCGACTTCTAGCAGATGTCTGTTCTTTCGTTCAGCCACACCATTTTGTGCCGGAGTATAAGCACATGAAGTTTGATGTAGTATTCCATGAGTAGAAAAATACTCAGCAACCCGCTTATTAGTATACTCCGTCCCATTGTCAGACCGGAAACACTTAATTTTAGCGCCATATTGTGTTTCCATCCGTCGATGAAAGTCCCGAAAGGCCTCAAGGACGTCACTTTTATTCTTCATAAGGTAGACCCAGGTCACGCGGGTATAACAGTCAATAAAGGTGACGAACCATCGAAAGCCGTTAATTCCGGTTGTAGGACAAGGGTCCCATACGTCCGAATGTATCATGTCAAAAGCAGCTGAACTCCTATTCCCCGAGCTCACATACGAGCTTCTGGTATGTTTTCCCAACTCACAAGCATCACAAAATAACTTCTCTTTATCAGCCCTTTGATATAAGGACGGATACATTCGACTAATAACTTGAAAAGAGGAATGACCGACACGCTGGTGGTGGAGTAGCAAGTCGGCTTCAACACTGCGACAGGAAGCTTCTGGTGGTGCGGCTGCGACTAAGGATGCCAATGTGTTGTCCAGTCCAGTCCAGTCTAAATACCACAGCCCCTTATGCCATGTGCCAGTCCCAAGTCGTCGTCCTGTCCCCTTCTCCTGAAAAGTCACCGTAGGAATGTCAAAGGAAACAGTACAGTTAAGATCAAGTATAATGGCACTAATGGATAGAAGATTGACAGAAAAAGATGGAGCATGTAAGACATTGGTTAGAGTGATGGAAGGGGTGCATGCGACAGTGCCTTTACCCACTACAGGGCTGGATGTACCATTAGCGGTCTGAATACTCTCCGGCAATGGTAGGTGAGTATAGTCCTGAAACACACCACGGGATCCAGTGACATGGCGAGATGCCCCAGAGTCCATTATCCAACCTGACTGATGGACAGATGCAAGAGCACGTGCAGGATTACCGGTACTGGTTTGGGCAAAGCAAGTGACGAGATCCCCCGAGGTAGAAGACGCCCCAGGACTGTCGGCCGAACCCAGCTTTGTGCCTCACAACTTCTCAAGGAACTCCCGCTCAAGCGGGGTTATTTCAGCCAGTTGATTCTCTCCCCCTTCCTCCACCAGATTCGCTTTGTGTCCTCCCCGTCTATCAGCATATCCTCCTCTACTACCACGTCGGCCTCCACGACCCCGTCCTCGATCAGTAGACTGATTTCGCAAGGGTTGTGGACAAAATCGGATGTAATGTCCGGAGTCACTACAATTGTGGCAAACACCACCAACAGATGGAGGTTGATTGAAGGCAGCAAGGGCAGACTTTTCAACCTCGGCTCGCTCCCCCTGGTAGGAGCCCTTGTTGGGCATCAACTTCAGTCGAGCTTCTTCCTGTGTCATGACGGCTATAGCTTCTTCCAAGGTCGGAAGCGTAGGCTGGGATAGGAGGATATTCCGTCTCTGCTCAAACACAGGGTGTAGTCCCTTCAGGAATTTCATCATACGCTGCCGCGAAATATAAGCCAAGAACGTCTGAAAGTACTTCGCGAATGCCGGTTCGACTTGTGCATCTTCCATCCCAAGAGGATCATAATGATCCATATCAGGCCAGTACTTCTTCAACAGGGCCGCGTACTCAGAGATGGTACGTTCGTCTTGGGCCACCCTATCGAGTTCATCTTGCAGTTGAAAGACTCGCATAGGGTTGCCGGAGCCGGAGTACATATCTTTTAGAGTTTGCCATATATCAGCAGCAGCCTCCATTGCCTCGACATTGTCCGACACCTGGTCGGTTAAAGAGGCAGTCAACCACCCAGCCACGACGTTGTTGACAATCTCCCAAACAGCAAACTCCTTGGCGGAGTGATCGGCTGGCGCCTTGGCTTGGCCAGTGACATAGCCAACCAAGCCACGTCCCTTCAGTGTCCGCATCGCCTGCCGCGACCACTTTAAGTAGTTGGACGTTCCTTCCAACTTCGTCTCCAGCTTCTCCAATTTCCCCATTTTGTAAGGGGACGGATCCACATCAGTATGGATCACACGTGGGGTTACCTCGGATAATCTATTCGATAAGATATCATCAACCAAGGCCTTCATCTCGTCGGCCGTCAGTTTGCTACTGATCGAATCCATGACTTCTTCAACTGTGAACCCTATTCGTCGTCTCCGCCGGCTTCTTCGACGTCGGAGTCGGCAACTTCCCCAACTTCGTCGTCTTCTTCGCCTTCGTCGTCTACTTCGACGTCACAGACTTTACGAATGCGCTACTAACTTGGCCAGCACCGGCGCGCGCATGTAAAGTGAACACGTCAGGACACCAGAGAAGATATGATCAGTCTCTGTATAGATCCTGAGGTGAAGAAGGAATAACAAATAAAGCATTTGTTAGTTTCCAAACAGCGTAAGCAAGGAACAGAGTCGGTGCAAATAAAGATTTGACAGCCGTCTCTATTCGGAATACGCCGTTTTATTTATTATTATTTTTCTTTTTTTTTTCCTTTTTTTTTTTATTTAAAAGCTAGGGTTAGGGTTTGGGTTTGATGGGGCTGCTAGGTCTAGGGTTAGGGTTTCCATGGCAAGAGAGAAAGAGGGAGGATGGGGGGGGGGGGCGGTGTGCTGCTGTGGGGGGGGGGGGGGGGTGGCTGCTCTGCGGAAGGGTGCTGGTCGGAGGGAGAGGGGGGGAAGGTTGCTGCTGGAGTGGAGGGCGGCTGGGAGAGGGGCGGCTTGGGGGGGGGGGGGGGGCTTGGAGGGGGGTTGGGGAGGGGGGGCGGCTTGGTGGAGAGGGGCTGGGAGAGGGGCGGCAGGGAGTGGGGGTTGGGGAGGGGGGCGGCTTGGAGGAGAGGGGCGACAGGGAGTGGGGGGCCTGCTGGGTCGGCTGGGGGGGGGGGGGGGGGGGCTTGCTGCGTCGGGGGGGGGGGGGGATCCGCTAAATTTTTTTTTTTTTTTTTTTTTGTGGAGAGAGAGAGAGAGAGAGAGAGTTATGGCTCTGATACCATGTAGAAAATAATGGTTGGATGATTTTATTGATGAACTACTTCACTACTTATAGGGAGTCTAGCTCCTCTACATATAACATATTCCGATGTGGGACTAAAAGTCCCTTATTGATTCTCAACAGTTAGCCTAACAAGGTTCATTCAACATGTCCTAGAATTATAAGATATCCTCATATTTGTGCTTTTGCTGTTTTCTCCCACTGATTAGGGATGGGTGAAGAGAAGATGGCAGGGTTTTTATGGTTTTCCACGGCATGGTGTAGAAGAAAAGAAATGCTGGAGAAGAGGAGCTATAGGGCTCTGATATTGTGTTAGAATATAAGAAAAGATATTTTGCTAGAAAGGTTTGAGATTGCCGCCATGGAATCCTAGTCAAGGTTGAAACATCATTGGCAACGCCTCTTCTAAGTTTAAGATTCAAAACTATAGTAGGAAGCTCACTCAGGTGAATTGCTACTACCCTGTGTTTTGTTTTGTGATTTTCCATCACATGTTTAGATTTATTTTTGTCATCGATTGGCATGTTTTGTCAAACTGGTATCATCTGGCACAACTGGAGATTCTCAATTTTGTTCTCCTATGTCACTCGTCTTCTCTTTGATAGGACTAATAACTGACCCCATAAAGTAATCTAAGTGAATAATAGCTAGAAGTATGTACAAACATCTCGATATTGCCATGTAATGTTCTTCCCTTGTGGTTACAAAAAATTCACTGCTATTAGTATTTCTTGGTTCTAGGAAACACTCCTAATTGTGGAAGTGTACTATTTTATCTGTGCCTGACGATGTCTCTCATTGCAGAAGCAACACCGAAGACAATCATGCGGACAATGGGTGTGAAGGGACTTACGCTTTTTCACTTGAAGAGTCATCTACAGGTACAACTGTGCTAACTTTTCTATAATAACAATTCTGCTAGCTTCCTAGCATTTGATATTGATTTTACCTTGTCAACTTATCTCGTCCACTAAATGAATCCAAAATTGTATTGAATGGTTCTTTCATAGTTCTCTTTTGATATCTTGCAGAAATACAGATTAGGCAAACAATCAGGCAAAGAAATGTCAGAGCAATCTAAAGATGGTAGGCTCATAAGCTGGAAGTCCTCATATTATCTGCTTGTGCTCTTTGATTATTGTTTTGCTGAATACAGTTACAACTTTTAAAGCCCTGACTCCCAAAAACTAAGTCCGTCCAACGTGCTTTTCACATGATGAAATAACTGCCTGCAATCTTAACCTTGGTAAAATCTTGGTATATTGATCATTCAGGTAGTAAGAAGTAGGAAAACACTTAGGATTTACCAAGAAGGATTGCTATGCAAATGATTAGTGAATTTGCCTATTGACAAATAGGCTGGTAAAGCAGGCTTGACCATAACTTCCAGTTTGAACATGGAATTGCCTGTTCTGTCAATTCATTGATGATTTGTACAAAATTTTACATTATATAGGAATACCAATTCCAAGACTGATGTTACTGTAGTAAGTTTGGCATGAGAAAAATGAAACACTCATGGAGGTTTTATGAAATAGCTTACAATGACTGGCCATCCATTCTGGTGACCACGAACCTGTATTGCATCCCCCCCTCTTTTTTTTCCTCCTGGGGAGCTACACCTTTCAATCTTTGAACCTATTGCAAATCATTATGGGTAATATTAGAAATCACAGATCTTGAAATTGCATGAAAAATGTTCTGAGGCTGCTCCGGGAGCTCAATTGAATTGCCAACATTACTGGGATGCTCCAAATTTCCGTGAATATTGATGCTTTGAGAACACTGACACTGCCAGGAATTTATTGATGCATCGATCGAGTCATCAAATTGATATGAAATCATCAATCTACTGGCACTTTTATGTGAGAGATCCATTTGAGATTGCATTAAGGATCTGAACTGACTTTATCAAACAAGTAATTATTTGGCTAATTAAATTAGCTCTTACATTTGTATATGTCTCGATCGGCATGCAGTCTGAAAGAAAATTATATGTATACACCAGCAAGCATTTATGAAATTATCAAGGCTCGCAGTATCGGAATCAGTATCAGACACCATTCCTATGAGTATCGGGATCGGTGGTATCGGTAGTATCGGCGGTTTCGGATCGGAGTATCGGATTTTTTGGTATCAGAAAGAACATTATTATTAATAAGTTATTAACATTTTAGAAAATTATTTTATACATTTAGGCATAATTTTAAATATTTTTAGTGTTGTTTCTTAGTAGTTTTGAAATTGAATGAAATAGTAGTCACCCTTGCCGATTGGCTTACATGCGATAGATAATTTTTCTTCTTTAGATGCTTTTACAACCTTACTATACTTTAACATTAATGCTTGTTGGTCTTTTTCGTTCAATTTTTTTGCTGAATTGACCGGAAAAGAGACCCCTAATTTCGGTATCGGTCAATACTGGGTATCGGTCGGTATCGGATCGGGACATGCCAAACCGTATCGGTGTCGGCCGATATGCAAACTATGGAAATTATAGACTTGTCCACACGTTGTGGAAGTTTAATATGGCTGATGCTTCTATATATCTTGACAACTGCCACCACATCTAACACCCAAGCAAACTCAAAAGCTTTCAAAATTCAATCTTTGGCTTGAAACTTCTTAGCTATCGTCTTAAACATTTGGAGGGACATTTCTCCAAGGACCACTCAATTAATGATTTGAGATAATCTGGACCATACTATGCTACCAGCTATATCCTATAGAACAAAAATGGTTCGAGTAGTTTCAGTGTATTGCTTATTTTCTGGTTTCCTATACCTTTAATGACTTATCCACACATCACAAGCAGTATGAAGCTTTGAGACGTATCTATTTTGATATCTTAGTATAGTATGGAGAAATCCTAATATTTTAGCCTTCAGATTGATATAATTGCTCACTTTCTCTTGCATGATAAACCTTCAATGTAACTTCCTGTTTTGTTTTGGGTGTCAATCTTTCAGCTCCCTACCTGTTGGAAACACCAAGTAGCGGTGCTTTATCACCGAGAGTACCTACTCCTGATGCAAATGAGTAAGATTGCACTTCTGCATAATTATTTTAAGATACTAAATTAGTACAGATGTTGGAATGAACAGTTTTTACATATCCCGAAATGTGGATGTACGTGTAGGGGTCAAGAGGTCAAAGAGGCACTGAGAGCACAGATGGAAGTGCAACGAAGACTGCATGAGCAAGTGGAGGTAAGTCATACTCTTTTCATTCTTTATTACTTTTGTTTTTTGTTAGTCAACAGTGCAAACTGTCACTCTTTCATGAGATAGTTTTAGAAGTAGGATTATGCCTCCTAAGAATAGGAGGATTGCTGTTGCCCATATCCTGGATCGCTGCCTCGGCCAAACTGTAATACCAAAAGCCATATGTCACACCACGTCCAAACCAAATATGCAGGTGCCTATCGGATGTAATATTGGTGACTGCTTTCCTCCTATTCTTGGGCGACCTAAGCCTTTCTCATAGTTCTATGCCAATTTGGTTTTATAATGCTAGAACTGTGTGTTACTTGTTACCCTTCTATTCAAATATTTGGATTTTTCTGAAGATTGTATTCATGAAGGTTCTCAGTAAGATCAAAGTTTTGACTACTACACTTCTGTAAAAATTAATTTGAGGTTCGTGGATTTTTTCATATAGTGTGTATTATTAGAGATCTATCGTGCTGTGTAGCAGATCTTAAATTAATTTTCTATAAGAGCATTATATCCGGCATAATACATCCAACATAATCATCTGGATAAGTGTAAGCATCGGATAATCTTGAAAGCAATGTGGCGTACAGAAAGCCCCAAATGCATTGGAAAGAGGGTCGGATTACCCTGAAAGAAATGATCTTAAAAAATGGATTTGACCTAAAGTTTCTGGGTATCTCAGACCAAAGATTGGTGAAATACTAGAAATAAAGCAAAGATGGCTCCCATAGAAGTACATAAGGGAAATGAGCTGCCACATAATAAGTACCATGTGGAGAACTGTCTAGTCTAGAATTTCCTATAATTATCATAGAATGCACTTCCACTAAAAAACTTTTAGTGTTCGAAAGACTTTGTGGCTTTCTAGTCCACCTAGATTTAGGTGCTTGTAAAGACGAGCAAGCACTTGCTCTATTTGTTGGACACTATACTTCTTTACCAACGAACAATACAAAAGAACGCAACTTCTTATCATATCTATCAGCTCCATACCTTGGTTGCTTCCTATGGTCCTACAGTTTCGCTTCCTATTGTCCTACAGTTCCGATGAATACAACAAAATCATAGGGTCATCATATAAGAAAACCAAACAATAGAGTCTACATAAAGTCACATCTGAACAAGGAAGCCAAGAATGCCATGGCTGGACCTGGCGAGTTAGTAGAGTGAACTCAACCAGATGTACTGTGTGCAGTCTACCGTAGTCTACCATTGGGAGTGCACTAAGAAAACTCATGTAGCCAGGCTGACCAGAGATCACTTGAAACCCACATATTGTTCATTATTAAAGGCGGCTGTGTGTGTTTTTTCGACGATAAGGCCTCACTTTTTCTTCAGGTATCATCGTAGCTTTGATCACGATGAGTTTTACTAATACAACTAAAGTGGTATCTTAGCAGCCAATGAGGAGCGAGAAGAGGTAAGGCTGTTAAGTACTGTCCATAGCTGTACATCTACTTCACTGTATAATGATTGATTTGTGGACAATTATCAGCTTGGACTTTCCAAAAACAGATTATGGCATTGGCCTTGGAAAATTGACTTCGAGTCGATCTTTAGACAATTGTTTAGACTAGAGGGGATTCATATGGAGCAAAGTAATGGCAACGGGCTGTAGTTTGAGTTCTTTCTTCTTCAGTTGATCCAAGTTTTGGATAAATGTTATATTTCCAGTTAGGTTGAGTTCTGGATTATTATGAGTGTCCGTATAGGGAAATGGGTTTGGGCAGTTGATAAGTCGAAGCCCTCTTCTGTGAGAAGTCGAGGGTTCGAATCTTGCCAGCTACATTAATCTGTGACTTATCTGGGATGTACGGAATGGGGCATTTGCTTTCTCCTCAGCTATACACACACACACACACACACAACGTATTTATTTTTGAAGGATTGAATACCTCCTCGCTGGGTATCCTGCATAATATAGAGTTTAATGTTAATGTCATGATTTAACAATGGTGTACATGATGTATCTTTGCATATATTAATAAAATTACCTTTTTCATATATATATATATATATATATATATATATATATATATATGCAAATGACCTCTAGCCTAGTGGTTAAGAGAGATGCATGCGACCCGAGTGGTCAGGAGTTCGAATCCCAGTGGGAGCGATTCCAGAAACAATTTACCTGGTTCCAAAAAAAAAAAATATATATATATATATATATATATATATATATATATATATAGTAAATAGTAATTTTATTCATGTTTAAAAGAAACAATCTAGTACACCAATCATATCATATAATTTACATCAGTCTATGTTATGCAAGATGCCCGCTGGAGTTGTAAACGGTCATTCGAAGATGCGTTTGTTTCGCTCTCGCCAAATGTGCCAGACACTAGCTGACAACCTGATGCATGTTGATCGAAAACACGTCCCTCCTCTACTTCGACAATTGGATATGTTGTCTATCTGCTCCAAAAAATCCTTTGTTGCTGTAGGAGAAAGATTCAGAACACTACATTGTCTGGACGAAATAGACCATGTAATTTCGCAATGAAAAAATAGATGGATAAATATTTCTGCCTCTTTCTGGCATAAGACAACCTTGCCCCTGTGCGCTTATCCCCAATCCAGCAAGCCTCTCCATGGTGAGCATCCTTCCTTTAGTAGCTTTATACGTGTTTAATTTCATCTTGTTAGCCAAACCCTTCACCCACACATACTCCACATGAGTGGTTGGCGGATGTGGGTTACAAATCTGGTTGTACACAGTTTGTGCGCGGAAGCTACCCTTCGGTGAGCTGTCCAAAAACCAATCGTCAAAACCGCTGCCCTGCACAATAGGAATCTATGTTATCTCTGCAACAAAATGCCGTCCAACATACTGGTCGCCCAACCTCCAGGCTCCATTATGAACAATGCTACTGACAGTTTCCTCTCTCCGCACCATATTGAAAGAGTGCCATCCTATTCTTTCAAGGATGCCGTGATGATTAACCCAGGGATCGAGCCACAAATGTATGGATTGCCCATCACTAATGGCACGAGAAATATATGGCTGTACTTTATGTCTAAACCGAAGTGTGAATTTGTAAGCTACCGAATAATTATTGTTCAACCGATGCACCCAGAAATTGGACTGTTTAAAGTAGCGATTTTGCATCCATACTGTCCAAAAAGATTGCCCTTTGATGAAATTCCAGGTCATCTTCATGCCCGCTATCTCGCGAAGAGTGAAGTTGGAACGTAAGCCCACTCCCCCTTTATTTTTAGGTATGCATAAGTCTCTCCATGCAATGGTGTGAATACCCCCACGCCAGATAAACTCAGCGCATATTTTCTCCACTTTACAAATAGTAGTTGCTCGAAGAACAGTAGTTTGTAGCCAGAAAGATGATATAACTGAGATAACAAAACGAACAAGTTCAATTTTTTCCTCCAAATAAGCATTGTGCTTGCCAACCTTCAATACGTCTCTGAATATACTCCAATAGACTTTGGCACTCCTGAGCATGAGCATAGGTAACTGACAGCGGTAACCCCAAATACTTCACGGGGAGAGTACATTTCTCAATTTGTAAGATGTCTTTCAGCTCATCCTGGTTCAGACAATAAGCGCTAAACTACACCATGCTTTTATCTCTATTCATTTGCAATCCCGAGAGCCGATCGAACTCCTCCATGATCTGAGCCATGGTATTTAGCCCCTATTAGACGGAACTAAGAAAACTAATATGTCGTCTCCATATATAAGATGTGACACTGTGCGGTCGACATCCTTGTATAATTGAGTAATATATTTCCTTTGGACCGCCAAATCTATCAGACAGGTAAACTATTCCATCACCAGCGTGAACAAGTATAGGAAAAGTGGGTCTCCCTGACGCAAGTCCCGATTGCTAGAAAAGTAACCACGAGGTTGTCCCTTTATAAGAACAGAGAAGCAAGGAGACGTGATGCATTCACGAATCATACCCACCCATTTGGGATCAAATCCCATAGACAATATGTTGTGACAAACAAACTTCCAATTCACCATATCATATGCTTTTCGATGGTCTAACTTCATGCACGCCTAGCTACCACCAACTTTGTTGAAATTTCTGACCATCTCATGCGATAATAGGCTATTTTCAGCTATCAATATGCCTTTGATGAAGGCAGCTTGATTTTGTGAAATAAGTTCCTACATAATCACCTCCATACGACAATACATAACATAAGCAATTATCTTGTACAAGTAGTTGTAGCAGGCGATAGGCCGAAAATTTGATAAAGAAGTCCCACCCTCCGAGCCTCCTTAGGAATCAGAGTAAGGAAGGTACGATTCAACTCCATAATAATATGCCATTGTCGAAGAAGTCCTGGACCATAGATAAAAGAGCAAAATTTAGCTCATCCCAATGGACTTTAAAAGACTTACTATTGAAGCCGTCTGGACCCGGAGCTTTGTTAGGGTTAGCGTGCTTGATCACCGCTTCTACTTCCTCAAGGGAGTTTGGCTCGATGAGAAGTTGGTTTCCTCTTTGCGTGACCATCCTTTTACAAATGAGCTTCGGAAACTTGATCAGATAGTCAGTCTAGTTGTATAGTTGTTTGTAGTAGCCAAGCGCAACCTCCTGAATATCCCGAGCAGTGGAAGCCTCTCTCCCGTGCATGTCAATGATTTTGTTGATAGTTTCGATGCCATCTCGTCCGGATGATGTCATAAAAAAATTCGGATGATCGCCGTCTTTAAGCCACATGCATTTCGCGCGTGCCCCACACAACATCCAACAACTCGCGTTCCTACTAAGCCGGGGCCGCATCTTGCGGAGCAGTCCGCAGCAGGTCCTGCTATATATATATGGTTCCACTTCCTCTGTCACTTATGTTTGATCTGAGGAAAGCTTATGGCATGGTCAACAGAGACTTCCTCTGTCACTTTATGCTGGCTATGGGTTTTGACGAGGTGTAGGTAGCGAGGGTGAGGGAGTGCATCTGCTCCCCCACTTTTTCGGTACTCATCCAGGGTACTCCATACGGATTCTTCAGGAGCAACAAGGGCCTTCAGCAGGGAGATCCTCTCTTCCCGTACCTGTTTACTCTTGTGATGGAGTACTTCACTTGCTTGATGGATCTGGCGGTACATAGCAGGAAGATTGTCCCTCTTTTCAGGCTAGTCCAGCTAGTGGTGTTTCACTTGATATATGCTGATGACCTATTGGTGCTCTTACAACCATCTATGAGAGGGATGCGTGCGGTGTCAGAGATTATGGAGGAGTTTGGTCGGATGTCTGGACTTCAGCTGAATAGGGAGAAGAGCAGGGTCTATTTCAGTGCTCGATGTTCCCTCAAGGAGGAAAAGGCCCTGGCTCTGGGAGTGGAGAAAGGCGATCTCCCGGTTAAATACCTGGGGGTACCGCTGACTGTAAACTACGCTCGGGAGATGGATTGCCATAGTCTCGTGGAGTTTGCACAGAGGAGGGTGGAAGGCTGGCAGGCGGCTGGGCTCTCCTTTGGAGGTCGTATAGAGCTGGTGTGGTCTGTCATATCTGGCATTTGTTATGTTCTGGTTGCAGTCGATTAAGATTCCGGTGGCCACTATCCAGAAGGTGGAGAGCATTTGTGCCAATTTTATCTGGCGAGGAGGAATGCATGCGATCTCCTGGGAGCAACTGTGCCGGCCTCGAGAGGAAGGAGGGGTGGGGCTGAGACCACTGATTTCGGTTCGGGAGGCCTATGGATTGAAGATAGCGTGGCAGTTCATCAAGGGCGGCTCTCTCTGGGCAGAGTGGATGGCTAATAGATATCTGAGGCGGAGGAATTTCTGGGGTTGTGAGATAGATAACAACTTTTCGGTCCCTTTCAAGGCGATCCTCTGATGCAGATCGGTACTCCAGACTGCTATCTGTCGGATCATGAAGGATGGGGCGACCATTGATCTTTGGCTTGATCCTTGGATGGGCAATAGATCCCGGCTGGAGTCCTTAGGTGAGCATATGGATAGAGAGGCGGGAAGAGGGCTGAAATGCGAGCTTATCCTCAGAGATGGGACTTGGAGGCCAGATGACTACCAGTACACAGCACAGTTAGGAGAGGAGATCCGCCAGGTTACTATTGATCCTCACCAGTCCGCTGATTCCTGGAGATAGGACCCGCCGGATGCTGATGGAGGTTCAGGAGCTTTCCGCTTCAAAAGCTGTTACAACCTGGTACGGACTTCTTACGACAGGATTGCGGACTTTGACTTCATTTGGGGAAAGGAGATTGCACGAAAAATGCAACTTTGTTTCTACAAACTGTTATTAGACCGTTTGCTGACGAAGGACAGGCTTCTCAGATTTGGGGTGCAGATCTCTGACCCGAAATGTGTCCTGTGTGGTATGGAGAACGATTCCATGGGACACCTCTTCTTTGAGTGTCCTGTGGCTTGGCATATTTGGACTGAGCAGTGTGGGAGGTCGCTGGGCGGAGGAGGCAATGATAGAGATATCCGGGGGATCATCGTCTGGATCAGGGAACGTCGAGGAATGGAACAAGGTTAGGCCAAGACAACCAGAGTCCGCCTTGCAGCGTCGGTCTGGCACGTTTGGCGAGAACGTAATAGACGTAACTTCGAGGGACTGATAACCCCTCCTGTGAAAATTCTGCATAATTTAGAATTCGATGTATCTGTAATGGCCCCTTAACCGGAGTAGGAGAGATGGGAGAAAGTGTACTGTAATACTTTTACTGTGATGTGTCGTGGAATAAAATTTTACCCTTATTCCAAAAAAAAAATGGTTCCACTTCGATATGTCAATGGTTTTTAATAATAACGAAAGTATAGAAAAGGGGCTTAATCAATGGTAATGGTTAAGAACTCACCTAACTTTTGCCTCATCTTGCTCGGATTCACACCCTGCCCTCTCTAACTTATAAAGAGGTAAAGGGAGGTCTTCTCTGGTTTCAGAGGGGTTTTGTGGAGTTCCAAATGCTTTGAGAAAGTTGTGGAGTATGTTTTGTTAGTTGTCATATGTTTTATGGTGTGTATATTCTTCTTTTGGTTAAAAAAGTTGGTGGATTGTCTCCAATATGATGTTCATTTTACTTCTTGTATGATATTGTCTAAAACTTGTATTGTTGCTATTCGAGTAAATGTGTTGGTTAAGAGAAAGATGAATATTGCAAATATTGAGACTATGTCTATGATTGGCATGATTTCCTCAGTTGGAAACACCAAGAACTAAGGATCATTTTCACTAGAATTAACAATTGTCAACAATAGTGGTAAATTTGAACCATTAGAGAATTGTTATCTGCAGGGAAGGGTGAGGAAATGTATAGATGAAACTCTAGGTGTCTTTTGACTTGTCCTTATTGTCCTTGAATTATTGTTTGTGTTGGTTCTAATGATAGATTTTTGGATGATAGGGCTTGCCTGAAACCTAATAATTGCCCAATTGACTAAACTTCAAGATGAGTGACAAATTCCAACTAGAATAGCACAAGGCGATGTCAAGAAAGAAAGACAAAAACAAACAAAAACACAAATAAATTTGTGGTTCGGCCAAATGTCTCAACCTTTGCCGGAAGAGTGGAAGATCTACTTTATTATGGAAGTCACATGACTAAGAATAACTATCCAACCCTTACTTCCTACCACAAGCAACAATCCTACCACAAGCAACAAGAGAAGAAATAAAGACAAATGCAAGCAAAATCACCAAAAAAATTATGTGGTTCAGCCAAATGTCTCTACCTTCGCCGGAAGAATGGAAATCTACTTTATAATGGAAGTCACATGACTAAGAATTACTATCCAACCCACAAGCAACAATCCTATCACAAGCGACAAGAGAAGACCATAAGAGCAATCACCAAAATCAATTAGAGAGATACTAAACGATAAAGAAGCAAACACAAGCTCGAAAATTTGAGCAGGAAAGCTTCTTTTCTCCTTTTTTGCCCGAAGGCAAGTCCCTAGATCCTCCTTTTTCTCCTTTTTCGTAGGAAGGCAAGTCCCCGGATCACTAAAGGAGTTAATAAATACCTCCTTATGTAGTGAGTCAGGAGTAGGAGTCGGAGATATGTTCTTTGCTTTTAGGGGAGTGTGAGGATGAGTCGGAGTAGTCACATTTGTACATTTTAGTTTTGATCTACAAATTTACCTTTTCCATATATATATATATATATATTATATATATATATATATATATATATATTTGGGGCTTGACACATCTGGAAGGAGCGGAACAAACGGATTTTCGAGGGCTTGACTACACCCCCTATTGGAATTCTACATAACATAGAATTCGATGTATCAGTAATGGCCCCATAATTCTATAATTTGGGGCTTGGAAAGTTGTGATATTATGTACTGTAATACCTTTTCCGCTATATGCGAGGAATAAATTCACCCTTATTCCAAAAAAAATATATATATATTTTGGAATAAGGGTAAATTTTTCCTCGCACAGCGGTAAAGGTATTACAATACACTAATATCACAACTCCTCATGCCCCAAAATCTAGTGTTATGGGGCCATTACTGATACATCGAATTCTATATTATGTAGAATTCCAATAGGAGGGGTAGTCAGGCCTTCGAAAATACGTCTGTTCCGCTTCTTCCAGATGTGCCAAACGGAAGATGCGAGACGAACTCTGGCTCTTCTGGCCCACCTCGGATCCCTGCCTCTGTGATCTCGGATCCAGCTAAGAATGCTCCTGATGTCTCTATCCATACCAACTCCCCCTCTCAGCTGCACGCACTGCTCAGTCCAAATGTGCCACGTCGTCGGGCATTGAAAGAAGAGATGTCCCATAGATTCGTCCTCCCCACTACATAGCACACATTTGGCTTATGGGATCTGCATCCCAAACCTGAGGATCTATCTCGTCATCAATCTGCCCCGCAAAAGTCTGTATGCACACAGTTGCATTTTACGGGCAATTTCCTTACCCCAAATGAAGTCCACCTCCTCAGTCCGGTCGTGGTGAGTCCGTACCAGGTCATAGCAGCTACGAGAATAGCCCTGGCCCTCCCCTCGAACCTGGGCCGGCCCAGCTCCAGGAGTCCTCATGCTGGCTATCGTCAATAGTAATAAGACGAATCTTCCCGGCTAGCTGAGCTGTATAAGGATATCCTTCGGACCTCCATATCCCATCTCTAATGATCCGACTGCATGTGAGCCCCCTGCTGGCCTCTCTGTCCAGCTGTCCTCCCAATATCTCCAGCAAGGATCTGGAACCCAACCAAGGATCAAGCCAGAGATCAGTGGTCGTCCCATCTTTCATGTTCCTGCAGATAGCGGTCTTAAGCATCGGCCGACACCTCAGAATGGCCTTAAACGTGACCGAGAAATTATTGTCTATCCTGCAGGCCCAGAAGTTTGTCCGCCTTAGGTATCTGTTCGCCATCCACTCCGCCCAAAGCGACCCCCCCTTGATGAATCTCCAGGCCATCTTTACACCAGCTGCCTTCCTGACCGCATGTAGAGGCCTCAGCCCCACTCCACCTTCCTCCCGAGGACGACATAGCTGGTCCCAAGATATCGCATGCATCCCTCCCCTCCAGATGAAGTCGGTAAAGACGGACTCTACTTTCCGAATAGTGGCCATCGGGATCTGGATAGACTGTAGCCAGAACATCGTGATGCCAGCAATAACCGACCTTACCAACTCAATCCGTCCGCCAAATGATAGACCCGCAGCCTGCCAACCTTCCACTCTCCTCTGAGCAAAATCCACCAAGCTGTGACAATTCTGCTCTGGCGTAGTTGACCGTCAGTGAGACCCCCAAGTATTTCACTGGGAGCTCGCCTTTTTCCATTCCCAGAGCGAAGGCTCTCTCCTCCTTAAGCGTGCATCGGGAACTGAAGTAGACTCTGCTTTTCTTCCTATTTAACTGAAGTCCAGAAAGCCTCCTGAACTCTTCCATAATGTCAGAGAGCGCTCTCATGCCCCGCATGGAAGGCTGAAGGAGCACCAATAAGTCGTCAGCATAAATCAGATGTGAAACCACCGGTCTAACCAATCGGAAAAGGGGGATGATCCTTTTGCTATGCACCGCCGGGTCAATCATGCATGTGAATACTCCATCACCAAAGTAAACAGGTACGGTGAGAGGGGGTCACCTTGCCTCAACCCCCTGTTGCTCCTGAAGTAGCCATGTAGCGTGTCCTAGATGAGGACTGAGAAAGTAGGGGAGCAAATGCACTCCCTCACCCTCGCAACCCACCTCTCGTCGAACCCCATGGCGAGCATCAAGTGACACAAGAAGTCCCGGTTGACCGTATCATAGGCTTTCCGTAGGTCTAGCTTCACACAGGCCTTCATCCCTCCAGGTTTGCTGAACTCTCGCACCATCTCATGTGCAAGTAGGCTGTGCTCCGCTATCGATCGGTCCTTGATGAAAGCTGCCTGATTCTGGGACACCAACCCCTGCATAATCCCCTCCATACGCCTGCACATAAGATGAGTAATAATCTTATAAAGAAAGTTACAGCAAACAATGGATCTAAAGTCTGCGAGTGAGGTCGCGCCCTCCTTCTTAGGAACCAGCGTCTAGAAAGTGTGGTTCATCTCCTTCAGAAGCCTGCCCTTCGCGAAGAACTCCTGAACCGCCTCCAGAACAGGGAACTTAAGCATACCCAATGTCGCTTAAAGAACCCTGATGAGAAGCCATCAGGCCCAGGTGCTTTGTTTGGAT